>JALPCA010000199.1:0-17332 GCA_026538345.1 Cryptococcus sp. GC_Crypt_4 | reverse complement strand
AGGAAAGTCAAGTGAGAGGTGCAATGAAAAAGAGGGAGAAAGCTGTAAATAAGAAAAGAGAGAGGAAAGATAAATTACAAGCGTTGTAGATGCATATCCGATGTGTACAGGTCTTCTCATCTTCTATTCATTGCTGGGGCAGATTACCTGAAACAATAGAGGTCCAGCTGGATGTGTCTAAACAATGTATCAAGTCGATGCTGCTGTAGTGCTGCCCATCTCGGCTTAAAGGATGATTGCTGCTGTGCCAAATTTAATACTTTTCTCATCTTGTTCGAATACAAATCACGGTCGACTTTGAAATGAAAGATCCTTACCTCTACTCAATACTCCCATGTCAGCCCAATACCGTCCCTTGCCTAGTCAACCTCCGCTCTACCCGCCTTCACCTCGCAACCAGCTCGATGACATAGCGTCCTCCCTCTCCACGAAACGAAAGATTACATTTTGGATCATTTTCAAGTATCTTTCTGGAGCCTCGATCTGCCTCCTTTTACTTCACTATGCATACCTCGGCGCATTCCCAAACACAGCGTACGCTGTTCGATACGGCAAGAATGTCGAACCTGTGGTTCAAGCACCCGTTGCTCCGGTTGAAGCCGTAGTTGATAAGGTCGAGCCATCGCCTGAGATGTTCCATCCTGCAGATGCTCTACCGGGGACTTTCTTTCGTGATTCGTTTCCTATCAGGACGATGACGACTTTCTGGGAGTTGGCGGAGAGTGAAATCAAAGCTAGAAGTCTGGATACCTGTCGGGGACAGCTCGGTCGGGGACTCATCCAGGCTTATCAGCGGTCGCAATTGGCGTATTGCCTCCCACCAGGCCATGCCGAATCGAGCTTCTCTCCTGCTTACACCCAAGACGAAACGGATACACGTATATGGTGTACTCCAGTCCATCGGGATGATTTCTCAAAATGGTGGCCATATCCAGCTGCGCCGTGCATTTCTTCGATGATCAGACCCGTTCCGGACGACAATCGGAATTTCAGAACACAAGGATGCGAGATAACGAGCAACGGAACAATGCTGAAAGATGAGATGAAAAAGGAGAGGTTCCTAGGAAGGGAGCTCTTGGATGGAGAATCAAAGCAGTGCACACAGGTTCAAGATCGCACAACAATTGTCATTGGCAGACAAGATCAGTGGAATCCGTAAGCACGTTGAATCGCTCTTATAACTGACAATAGCAGCTTCCATGTCGCCGAAGATCTTATCACCACACTAGTCACGGTGTTCATCATGGTCGGACTAGCGCCTGAGCTCATCGATACGAGAGTTCAGTTGGTATTCGCAGAGGGATTCGGTATGGACTCCAATCACTTCACACCATTATGGGACAGGATCGGTGCTTGGGCTCCTCGTAGACTAAGTCTAGACCCTTGGAAGGAGGGAGAATGCCGTCAGTCTTCCGCCCCTCCGTCGTCTTGAATAGGTGATAGGTAACTGATATCAGTAGTGACAAATACCATTCATAGCGTTGGGGCTGGAGCATCCCTGCTGTCAGCTATTGATCTGGACAAGAGGTGAGAGGCCTTATAGGAGACAAATCACTAATCTCCAGTTATTCCTGTGCGTCATCGATAACATGGGCTGCCTCTCATTATTACCGGCATCTCTTTGGCTTGACGACCTCTCTGACTAGCCCTAAAGTGCCAGGCTCTTTTGGTGGTGCTATCAACGTTCTCTGGCTGAGTAGGGCAAAGCTCGACGAATACGCTCTCAGACACAACGATTGGTCCACATGGAGGGATGTACGACACATCAACAACGAGCCCGAGCTCATAGATCACCTCAAGAGCGGTTTAGAGGGTCTTTGCGGAGTATCGAGCGACTTGCTTTGCGTCTTTGAGGATACACAGTCGACCCCCGAGACATGGGCGATGAAGTCAAGCGATCCGCTTTCCCGTGATCGAACACCCGTACGATTTGCTACTATCGATCCCACTGTGCACGCCCTCGAGACGCAAATCTATTACACTGGCCATGCGGATATACTTATATCTTCCCATGGGGGAGCACTCGGCCTTTCATTGTTTCTGCCTCCAGGAAGCGCCACAATAATGGAACTGCAAGTTGAGATCGTCCGCCGGAACTATCATTTTCAACATATGGCTGTGGAAATGGGTCACGAGTATGAGATGTTGGAGACCTCCAAGAATGTAGATGTGGAGCAAGTTTGGCTGTCATTACGAAAACATGTACAACATCGTATCAAGAGATAGCCTAGCCATGCATCTCAATCAAAGGGTATTGGTTTTATCCCCGACCTGCTGGGGATCCCAGGCCGGCGGATTTCATTGCCTACTTGAGACTCCGCGAATGCTGATGGAACTGCGCTGTCAGTCCGACTTTATGCAATAGCAGAGTTTAAAAACGCACCTGGTATGCCACAACAATCCATTGACCACCCTTTCTCCTTGATATGTATATGTCCATGTTCATCCATTGCCGGTTCTTCCTCGTGTTTCAAGGCCTCAGCAAGCTCATGATCTTCGTCCGCAGTTGGAAAACGTAGCATCGTTCCGAACAACGCGTGTTGCATCACTGGTAACTTGCCTAGAACCTCAGCGTCAAACATCTTTCGCATTCCGGTGTTGACTTTTTCCCATGTTTTGACAGCAGAAATGTCGTCCAGCATTGGCGAGTGCCAGCGTAAAGAAGCGGTCTTTATACTGTTAATGAACGATATACAGGAAAGATACATGTAGTCGGAAGAGAACGCTTCCAGGACCTCGACGTCATGTATAGCCTTTGGGCGAAGATGTGGGTGACCTGAGGTCAGTCTGTAGCCATACCTTGCGACTCACCTTTCAGCTGTCCAGCACCCCAGAGAAACGGGAGAAACTGGTAATCATCTAGACCCCAAACTCCATGCGAACCTGCAGGTTCCAGCCAATATGTCGATTGGAGGAATCGCATGACCTTGATGTACCGCCAGAAGATACCAAGAACGACAAAGCTGAAGTCGGCCTGGGTGAAAACGCCGAGCTTGTACAAGCAGAGTCTGGCTTCAGCGTAGTCTATCGCTTGATACGTACAGCCAGCACACAAAATTCAGCTCCATACCACTTCCATAATCTACACGTTGTCGATTTCCCCATGATTCTTGGAAATACACCTGTACCTCGGAAATAGCATCCTGTGGTAGTCGACTCAGCCGATTGTGAAGTTCAGATGATGACTGGTTGTCAGCTTGTTCAGTCCAACTGCGTCTCACTTGCTCTATCTTGTCATAGAAATCTCTGAAAGCGGGATTCCCGAACCGAGAAAGCTTGTTGTCCACGGGTGGTGTGTCTTTGGCTATGTCAAGTACTGAATCAATGATCGACAGTATTGGACGTGTACGCTGTTGCTCTGATCAGCAAAGGTTGGGGTAGGGTTACTCACTTCTGAACCATCACCGGCATTACTCAGCTTCAACCCCACAACACTCTGATTGAGCTCATCGATAAATGATAATAGTTCGTCGTGAAGAGGGGATCTGCGAAATGCAGCCAGATGGGCTGGTGATAGGATACGCTTTGTTGGCGGAGAGCGTGACTGGGCCATATGGTGAGCTTTGGTTGTATCTGAGTTTTATTGCGATAGCTCGTGATCCACGGTGAATGTCGTTTGATTGATGAAAGAGCAGAAAGGAAATCGAGAAGGATCATACTGAATTGCGGACTTTGAGGTCTCTTCACCACTTCAACTCTTCACTTGTCACAATAACATTACATCTCCTTGTTATACACATCTCACTAGGTTCATTCACCTTCTGATATAATGTCTTCATCAACTTTTATCGATTCTATTGTCTTGCTTGTATGTCCTTTGAGCTACTCGCCAAATGCTTATGGCTAAATACCACTCTCTCAGGGCGATTCCCTCACCGAACCCACCTCAGCCGGCTCACTCAGTCAACGACTGTCAGAGCAATACCAAAGAAGACTGGACGTGGTCAACCGGGGATTCGCAGGTAGGTTTGATTCGCTGAATCCTTCTAATTGATAGGTTACAACACTCGATGGTGAGATAAGTCGATGATCTCGCTGAAACTAGGGTTTTACCGGTTTGCAACAAGATATTCTCGACTTCAGCTGATCGAAAAGCTGGAAAAGGTCAACAAATCAAGCTTCTGACTATTTGGCTTGGTGCCAACGATTCTGTGCTGCCAGGAGAGGCCCAACATGTACCCAAGGATGAATTCGAAGAGAATATTTCGCAACTCATCTCGCTTCTGAGGTCTCCTTCTTCTCCTTATTACTCTCCCGACACTAAAGTCATCTTAATCACGCCTCCTCCATGTATCATTGACAAATGGCACAAGAGACTAGCAGAGATCCTCAAGGAGAATGGAGAAACCTTCGATGCAGATCAGCCCTCCCGGGATAGTAATCGCCTCAAAGAATATGTGGATTCATGCGTAAAGGTTGCCAACGTACAGGGCGTCCCGGTCATCAATATGCACAGCGCCTTGATAAAGGCAGCTGGAGGACCATCAGATGCACAACTAGATCCATACCTATAGTGAGATGATATCTCATACATGAAATCCGTGCTCACCCTGTAGCGACGGTCTACATCTCAACCCCATTGGATACGACGTCCTGTTGACCGAGCTGATGGCTACCATCAGGAGCGAGTACCCAGAGTTGCTCCCAGAGGCCCTACCGATGCGATTGCCAGAGTGAGTAGAATGAGTACACCCATGAGAAGTTGGTATTGACGAGATAGATGGCGTGCTATGGTTCGTGAGCAACAGAGCCAATAAACGCGAAGAGGCAGTGGATAAAGCTCGAAGACCATTAGAGAACATTCCACTACATGACTTATGGAGAGTCTCGTCATGTGGAAGTATGGATCGGAGCCATATGCATACGTGATAGCTAGAGTTGTGAATCATGTTGACCCGTCGTCAACACGTCAACACCAATGTCCCAGTCATTTTATCGCCCCCGGCGACGCGTGATAATCCAACTTGGTCATTCTCGTTTCATCTCAAGTTAACTTATATCTTGCTCTCTCTTTCAACTCTTCTCCCCGTCACCTCTACATTGATACATCTTCTCAATATCCTGTATCAGACGGTATGCCTGAGATGCTAATATGAGTTGGACACCCCCTTGTAAGCCGGTCATTCATATTACGCTTACTCATTTTAGCGAGCGATCAGTCAAACCCGTATCATTCATCTTATCAAGATTATGTTGGTTCCTCATCTCGCCGTGCTCTACCGATCCCTCACCAACAGCTCGCCTACAATACCTCCCTTCAGGCTTCATCTATACAGCCCATAAACCACCATGTCGTCGTCCCTATACCGGCCCCACAACCCCGATTAGCTTATGATGCTCCCGTATTCCAGACATTTCAAGAACGCAAAAGGGCCAAAGAGATGGAGAGGATACACGCAAATGGAATCAACCCAGACCTAGCATATCAAACGTCGCAGTTCATGCCTGTAGCTATCGGATCTCCACTAGCCGATCAATTGGAAGCAGTTTCCACTCCAACCCCTAGTCAACCCACAGTAGCACTGAAAAGGACTCACGTTGCTCCAAGTAACAGTAATGAAGGCAAGACACATTCATCCAATTCTTCTGTGAACAGCGTGCCCTCCCGACCTCTACCTAGGCCTCTCCCTACTCCTATCGTCGGCTCAATCGATAAAAGCTTGGAACGGTCCGACACGGTGTCATCTGTAGTTTCACTGGATCGACCATCCTTCGCATCCACCAGAAAGGCTTTACCCAAAACTCCAGTGGGGATCAACGCATCGAAGAGTCTGGACAGAGGATTACCGTTCAAGGCCCCGGCAGAGAACGGTCGATCGCGACGGCAACCGTCAGTGGTAAATGAGGATGACGAGTTAACACCTTCGACGTCGCCGATTCCTACTATATCTGTCCCGCCTGTCATTCCTGGGCCCGAAAAAACATCCGAAAATTACTCGGCTCTTCCATCATTCGATTTCTCGGATACTGCCCCAAGAAACTCACCGGAAAACGGAGATGTCGCCTTCTCTGCTATCCCCGTTATTAGCGTTACATCCAGTGAAAGGATTGGTTCGGACTACAAGGAACAATCCAGTGCAATCATCTGTGCTGAGTGTCAACTTCCCATTGTAGGACGTATTGTCAACGCTATGTCACGCCGATGGCACCCGCAATGCTTCAGGTGCAACGAATGTGGAGAAATACTGGAACACGTGAGCAGTTACGAATGGGAGGGCGAACCGTACTGCCACCTGGACTACCACGACGTGAGTGATTATGATTGCTAGTGAACAAGTTGACCGACAGATAAGAAATTCGCTCATCGCTGCCATCAATGTAAAACCCCGATAGTTGACGATCGCTTTGTCACTCTCAATGATCCGATTCTAGGAGAACGGTATTACCACGAGCTTCATTTCTTCTGCTCTGAATGCGGAGAGCCATTTCTGGACCCGTCACAGTCATCTGCAGCTGGCACAGAGAGCTCGCAGTCGGAGGCGGAGGCTGCTGGGGAAACTAACCCGTTCGTCATACACAAGGGTCACCCGTATTGCGAGCGGTGTCATCTCCGACTGCACAAGCCGAAATGTCATCAATGCAAGAAGCCAATCCCAGACATTGCTGTGCATGCAATGGGCGCAACATGGCATAAGGACTGTTTCATTTGCAAAGTAGGTTTGGTCTATTGAACGTCAGCTGAAAGATAGAACTGTCAAGAGCCATTTGCAAATAATATGTTCTTTCCAAACGACGGAGCAGCGCTATGTACTAGTTGTTGGCAGTTGCCTAGATGAGATGAGATGTGTGTAAACTTTATTTTGTGGGAAGAGGATCCAACAATGTGTGAGCAATCAAGGACGATCGGCGATCCGTGAAAAGGACGTTGGTGTGATGAAGCCATCCTTTTCAATGTTGGAAACGTGGAAAGCTGTCCTTGAGCATCGACATTGGCACCCCTCGCTCAAGGGGAGAACACTGTTTTATATGGTGCCTACCCAGCCGAAGGATACACAAACACAGCTGGCGGGAAATGTTGAATCAACTCTAGTCAATCAAACAGGTACATGTCCGTGTTCCCTTTGAAAGGGGGTACCCTCAAAAGCATACACAGATCGGCAAGATCATCTGAACGCGATATATATATATTAAGACCGACCTGATCAGCGGGACGAGGTCTTCATCAAGTTCCATTGATTCGCTCGTCTTGTTGCACCATTATTCACCATGTTGATCTCCCTGCTCGCTCTGCTTCCATTCGCCATCGCCGCTCCTGCAATGGACACACTCTCAAACCTAAAAGGTTTTGATACTCGCACTCTAGGTTCTTTTCTCGACTCTGTTTCTAATCACTGTACAGTCGACAAGGTCAAAATTCCTACCGGTTCTGGTTTGACCGTTCCGTCTGATCAGAGACCAAGCCTTATTACAGTTGGAAGGGGTGTACAGAACTATACCTGTCTATCTGGCAAGTACATCTCGGCTGGCGCTGTAGCAAAGTAAGTCCTCCATCGTTCCACATGACTGATCGATGTAGTCTGTACGACGTGTCCTGTGTATTTCAGTTCACCGCACCCTTCACCTCTTCCTCAGCCGTATCCGCTATACTTCCTCAAATCGCCTATGAAGGCATCGAATTTCCCAGCAAATCTATTTCGCCAGTCGCTGTTCATCATTTCTTTGTGTGAGCAGAGCGGGACTCAGATGTTCCGAATTACTACTAAATCAACTTAGACCCACTCCGGGATCGACTACCGGTGGCATTTCTCCCTTGTTCGCCGCTGAAAACGACCAAGTTATTGTAGCGAAGGATTTGGGGATAGACGCTCCAGACCCTGTGAGAGATATCCAGTGGCTGAAATTATCTTCGGTCCAAGGTCAGGGGACTCTATCAAAGACTGTATATCGATTGAACACCCTTTTTGGTCAGCCACCCGCCTCAATAAGTCATTGTCAACTTGCCACCGCTGAATCTCAGTGTTCCACAGATGGCGAGGAAGTATCCGTACCTTACGCTGCCATGTATTACTTCACGAAGTAAGGTGAAGTACGGTAATGTCGGATTGTGAATTGATCAGAGTTTGCTTTTGTTACTGTGTATATACTGTTATTTCACGCTGGATGCATCGACAATGTCCCAGCCTTCATTATTGACTTCATCATCGTCACCCTCTTCTTGGCATAGCACTGCCTTGACAACTTGAACCACATCCAGGCTGAATCCAAGATGAGTCATTGCTGTTGTTCCTGGCTCATGTGACCGTTGACCAAGAGTCGTCGACCCAGCTAAGGCGGCAAGCATTTCCAGGACCGCTGTAGCAGATACCGCCACACCCGAACTTCTAAAGTGATCTGTTGGGTCATGTTTTGCACCGGTTCTGATACCGATGCCTTCGGCCCCTTGTGTCCACGCCAAATAAGCGACTGAATGCGACATTAGGGCGAAAGCGACCAGAAACTGCCTATGTTTTTGCAGTGACTTTTCATCCTTTTTCGAGGCCGTCGAAGACATCCAGAGAGTGTTCTTTTCGCGGAACTTGGTGGTATTGAGAAACGGTACATTTGGACGAATGTTGGGTCGGCCAACATGGACCCGTTTGGCGAAACTCGGCACAAAAGGAAGCGAAACGGACAGATACCTTGTGATCAGGTCGAGTAGATGCAGAGTGTGTAGCAGAGCAGCATTGATAGTGGAGTGAGAGAACACTACGCACGTCAGTACTTAGAGCGATGTTTCGGCCTTACTTCTCATATCGGCGGGCTCGGGCAAAATCAAGCCAGCTATTTCCCATTGATCGCCCCTGATTTGAATACCGAATATATTGATAGCTTCGACCACCAATACCGTTCTGGCGTGTACTATCAAGCGACCAGCTTCTCTTTGTCGACGATCAGTGATGATGAGCTCTTCATTGAGAATGCGGTTGCTGTGCAAGCGCCTTTGTGTAGGGACAGGCAAGATCCTCGAGGTATTATTCACTAATGGGTTCAGCACAAAACGGAAGCAGCAAACCCACCTTTACTGATCTCTTGATCTTTGCTCCGGATTCGATCGCGAAGAGTCTGGCATGTACGTTGTTTATGATCGACCTGAGACCTCAGCCGGCGCCACTCATTTATCCCATTGTCGGTGTGTAACAATGAGCTACCTCTCGACGTCGCTGATTGGCATTGATCGCGTAGAGTCGAGACCCAGCGGAGGTGGGAGTCAATACTAAAGAGGTAAAGTTATTAAAATGAACCTTGAGACTGACGAGCAGACGGATACTTGCCCTTCTTGGAGACATGATGAGCAATATAAGCTTGACTTTATCGCCTGGCAACAAGTACAAAAGCTAGTCATAGCAAATCCGTTAGATCCCGAGATGCTGGATAGGAGGTCAGAGCCATAGCGATACCTGGAAGAGAAGTGATCTATGCCTTGTTGCGATTATATTCAGGTAGACGACATTGTTGTAAAAGAGAGAGAGAGTGTGTAAGGTGTGGGTGTGCTGGAGCATGATGGTGTTGTCCTCCAATAAATTATTACGTAAAGATCCACCATTTGTTTTGATTCAACCCTCCCTTTGGAGGACAACACCGCTATAACACCAACATTTGCCAGCGTTCTTACTATCGCATCATTCAGCTCTACCTAATTCATATCAATCTCTTAGAAAAGCTGTCCGCTGTATCGCTCATATTTCCGTTCTCTCATAGCGTGTGTACGCCATGTTGAACAATTTTTACCCAGGGTTCATTCTGCGACATCCCGTTTTCTTGATCACTTTCATCATTGCTGTTCCAGCATGGATTATAGCTTTCGCTGCGCAATGTGCCGCTGAAGCACAACTCAGTAAGTCCAGTGAATCCTATGCTCTTACCAACAGCCCTTCAAAGCTACAGCAGACCGTACGCCAGTGGTCAAGTACCTATGGTATTCAATCTGGATTCAACTCGCCTGTATCATTCACTTGTTCCTGGCTTTGGCTACCGACCAGCTCGCTGTACATCGATTCCAACTCGCCATTATGTTAGCCATCGCAGAAGTTTTCGCCGTCTATGGCACTGAATTTATCTTCTCTAACGAGGGAGATCTTATAGCCGTTGGGGTTGGATGGCTTCTCCTCGCCATGGTAGACGTAGGTTGTCCTCATCTAGTTCCTCCACCCCACGTGTCAAGCATACAGTCTAGAGATATGCTGACATATTTCTCAACTGCAGCTCGTATGGATACTATACCTTACTTCAGAAGAGGGTACACCTTTCTATCGACTGTTGACAGCGGGAGGTACCGGCGGCCTTTCCAACCAGACTCGGATCACCCGACGAGAATCGACCGCGGCGTTTGGTGGAGGAGAACATGGTCTGACCTCGGGCATGAATGACACGTACGGAGGCACTCCCACCAGGAATGTTGGAGGCTATACCATCGGCGGAAACACTTCTATGGGCGGAGGTTACACGGCCGCGGCAACAGAGACAACACCTCAGAAACCCACCGCGGTTCGCGACGAATTCGGAAATCACAGTCCGGCACATTCTGAAGAGCACTACAAGCATCGTGCTAAGTGAGTCTTTGTCAATTTTTAGAGCTGACCCTTTTCCTCAGAGCAATGTACGCCTACAATGCGTCCCCCGATGATCCTAACGAGGTGTCCTTCGCCAAAGGTGAAATCCTGGAGGTCATGGATAACAGTGGCAAGTGGTTCTCTGTTCGTACTCCTAATGGTCAGACAGGGGTAAGTCTTCCCTTTTAGATACCCCTTGCCAATAGCTAAAACGACATAGATTGCACCGTCGAATTACCTGCAACCGTTCTGATCAGGTCTGCGAGGACTTTATGTATATGCATGCAGGACGTCAACGCCTGGATTCCTTGCTTCTCACTTCTTCTTCTTTTTCTTAGACTTCTTTTTCGATTGGGTGTTTGATGTCGGCTGCTGATTACTCTGCAATACAGAGTTTTCTTCAGGGGCTTCAAGAGCTATCTTCTCCTCATCTGAGTCGACCGCGACAGGTGTAAGCGGTTCGTGGTCGGAGAGTGGCTTCTCAATCGCTGTCGGGTCGTCATCTTTCAAGTCTTCTGCTCCCTCAGAACCACCGACGGCTCCGACGTCGTCATTCGCTATAGCACTTGGCGTCGCGAACAACGATTCAACAATCGCGACACCGTGAACATGACTCGAGCTGATGGATGTGGTAAGAGATCCATCCACTTCTTCTGGTGTGCCGATTGAGGAGTCGACGAATTCCATGTCTTCATTATGAACAGGATCTGACTGTATATGATCGAGCTTGGTTGTAGGTCTCTCGACTGCTGGTACAGTCGAAAGCTTCGATTCAGAGACAGGTGTCGAATCGGTTTTGATCCAAACAGATGGCGTCAACTCTTGCTCTTCAGACGACACGAGTGCAGTGTGTCGATCCTGGGACTTCGAAATGGTCGACACCAATTCTGGCGGATTTGGGGGCACGAGGACTGGTAATGGTGCAACATTCGTTTCATTGTTCGTCTTCAGCACTACTTGCTCCCTGTCGTTGATGGCGGGCATAAGGGAAGGTTTTTCGTGGAGGTGAGGCAAAGCAGCGGTCGCCAGATCATTCGGGTCATCAAGCCCTCTGGCTACATGATCAATCTTATCCAGCTGAGTACCGCTTCCGTCTCCTTCCGGAATGGAGTTCGGGTCTATCGCGGCGAATGCGAGCTTATTCCCAGTGCCGTCGTTGTCTTGCTGCATCGCCCATATTTCCAATTGTGCCAGTTTTTCAGTGAGTTCCGGAGAATAAGCGACGCTGGCAGAGCCAGAAATCGTGCTATGCAAGGCACTCCATAAGACATTCACCACAGCTTGCCAGCCACGAGCGACGATAACGCACAACTGAGCGGACTCGCGTCGGCGCCCTGCACGCACAATGGGCGATAAGTGTGTTTCGGTACTTCGTCGAAGCAAATGCGATCGCGGAGATGACGGTGTTCTTACATGCTTTGGGCGATCGATGTTGCTATGTTCTACCATCGAGACTGAGCTGTGTAGGAAGTCTAAGATTACCGACGTCACGGTTGACAAGGATCCCGATAGAGTGGAAGTGATGCGAGTATTCAAAGTTGACGGGGCAAGCAGTCGCAAAGAATTCAGCGCCGCGATGTTGTCATTCACGTATAAGGCAAATGGCGGTATGTGAGATAAGCCTGAAGGGGGATTGTGATCTGAAAAAGTGTATGTTGGGGGATGGAGCAGCATACTCGCCCGATATTCTGACTCGATGAGTGCATCGATGGGTGATGTTGCCGTATGGATGGCACCTTTGATTGTAGACGAAAGACGAGCCATTGCTGTATTGACTGACAGCGAGTAAGTGGATAATACATTATCGGAAAACGGGGTAGCAATCAAGTTGCCGAAATCAAGTCCTATCCGTGCAAAGGATAAAGCACAATATCCAAGCTGCACCAGGATAGAGGATAACGAGGCAGCATCAGAGCTGAGTCGAGGAATATACACTTGAATGAGCCGCATAAGATCTGTAGTACATTGGCTGGCGAAGGAGATCCCCAAGTCATAGTCGTCGAAGATGGCCGCATACTGCGAAATGATGTCGTATACGTGCTCCCTAAAGAAATCGATGTATTTCCTTATATATCGCAGTGGGTCCGCCCGATCAGACTCAATATGCATGAGGTGATCGCGAAAATTGCTCAGTCGACTGTTTAAGAATATCGTTGCCAGCGTCGATTCGTCCAGCAGCGAGGACCGTCTGAGATAGGTGATAGATTTTAGGAGTGTCGGCAATTTGATCGGTTCTCGAAGAAGGGCAAGCAATTGGGCCATAGCTAGCTGTTTAACGCTCTCGACTTCGCGCATGACGTCCTGTGCAATTCTGTTCTTGCAATGACTTGAACCCAGTTCCTTCGCATGATCCGACAGCTCTAAAGCTTCCTGGTAGTATCCATTTCGTACACATGTTTCCATCAATTGAGGGATCTCGAGAAGGTCAAAGATTCGGTTCCGGTGCTCTTGGACCAGAGTGACACGATCTCGAACGGAAGAAATGGCCTGAGTTCTAGGTAGAAACGCACGGCATTCCTCCTCTAGGTTGGGCACTGATTCCAAAAGACGATTCAGACTGCCTTCGAACTCGTCCAGTGCATTGTTAATGGCAGATGACGATTGGTGTACAGAGATGAAAGTCGGGTACTCGCGATAGCAGAGATTGATAAGTTCAGATTCGACAGTTGAAGCCTCGACAGAGATCAAGGTTGGCTCCTTAGTCAGGTCCTTCAAGGGCTGCGAGATGAGTCGATCGAGATAAGAGGACGCATTGAGAGATGTGAGGTCAACGAGGGGGATACGTGAATGAGCAGCTGTCGTCTGCAAAAGATCGAAAAGAAGTGGAGGATCTGTAGAATGCCAATGGAAAACGGCAAGATAAGTTATTGACCCGCGGCACTGAAGGCAATATCAACTCACCCTCTTCCTGTGAGTACTCGACCATTTGAATTATAGCAAACGAGGCATCAACTCGAGCTGGAGATCCCAGAATTGAGCTCAAGGCATTACCCGAGTAAGCACGAGCAGGATGTATGAATAGGTTACAATGTCATCGCGTATGGTAAACAGTTGAGAAGTAACGAATGCGAGCTGACTGATCAAATTTGATTCCGTTTCTTTACTCGACTTTTGGGTCTCTCCACAATTATGTTGAAAGGCTATACATCTTTCTTTTTTCAGACGGATTACATTACCATGTTGTACCCCAACATCCTCAGCCGCCATGTATCCAAAGGAGCTCGGTCCATACATTCGTCTGTTCAAACGATGGCAGAACCGCTGAATAGATACTCTCGCTTGATAACCCAACCCAAAAGTCAAGGTGCTTCGCAGGTATGTCACTGAGATATGTATAACCTCAATCGCTGATATCGATGACATTAGGCTATGCTTTTTGCAACTGATGGCGTTGATACCGATGCCGATCTACAGAAAGCCATGGTGGGGGTAGCCAGCGTTTGGTAGGTCCATCTGCCATCTTGCAGTGTCAAGCTAACACTTGCAGGTACGAGGGTAACCCTTGCAACTCTCATATTCTCGACCTTGGTAAACGGGTCAAAAAGTCATTGGTCGGAGCAGGACTGATAGGATATCAATTTGGAACTGTTGGAGTCTCAGACGGAATCAGTAACGGAACAAAAGGAAGTAGGTATAGAAACGAAAAAGGCGGAGTTCGGCTGACCACTAGTGAACTACTCTCTACAGTCAAGAGATTTGATAGCCGATCAGGTCGAATCAGCAGCTGGTGGTCACTGGCTGGATGGAATGGTCGTTCTGCCCGGATGTGACAAGAACATGCCGGGAACTCTGATCGCTCTGGGCCGACTTAATCGACCGGGACTCATGGTATATGGAGGCACGATCAGACCCGGAACTTGTGGGGGCGGGGCTGACGGAAGACCGGTGGAGAAGCTGGATATCATCTCCGCATTCCAGAGTTACGGACGTTACCTCCAAATGGGACAAACAGAAGAAGCCGAAAAGTTGCGGTATGAAACCGTCCGAAATTCATGTCCCGGACCCGGAGCTTGCGGAGGCGTAAGTTTCATACTGGTATACTCATTCATGTGAACAGAGGACTGACCCTGCCATAGATGTACACTGCCAATACCATGGCGTCAGCAACAGAGGCAATCGGCATGACTTTACCTGGTTCTTCGTCCTTCCCCGCCGAATATCCAGAGAAACTAGAAGAGTGTGATTCCATTGGAGGAGTTATGCGACGTTTGCTTGAGGACAATCTCCTACCACGAGATATAATGACCCGTGGTGCTTTTGAAGACGCTATGGTAAGACTGCGCGAACGTTATTGTCTGTGTCTGATAACCTCTCAGGTACTGATCATGGCATTGGGAGGCTCCACCAACGCAGTCTTGCATTTCATAGCTATTGCCCATTCAGTTGGGATTAAGCTTACAGTTGACGACTTCCAATCGGTTTCGGATCGAGTACCACTATTGGCGGATCTCAAGCCTAGCGGCAAGTACTCGATGGAGGATATTCACTCAATTGGAGGAATACCCAGTGTTATACACTACCTCATTAAGGCCGGCTATATGAAGGGCGAGGGTATGACCGTGACTGGCAAAACGCTAGGCGAGAACTGTGACCGATGGATGACCAAATATGGAAGCAAGTGGGAAGGTCAGCAGATCATGCGTTCGCCTTCGAACCCAATCAAGGAGACAGGCCATATACGGTGAGTTATCATTATCGAGTTGTATCCAACCAAGCTCAAGTAGATAGGATTCTTCGGGGCAACTTGGCTCCGGGAGGAGCAGTCTCCAAAATTACAGGCAAGGAAGGCGTCCGATTCACCGGCACTTGCCGAGCTTTCGACGACGAGGAGAGTTTTGTAACCGCTGTGGAGAGTGGATCTATCAAAAAGGGCGAGAAGACCGTTGTCGTCCTCCGGTATCTTGGACCTAAAGGGGGTCCGGGTATGCCGGAGATGCTGAAGCCTACCAGTCTTATTATGGGCGCTGGTCTTGGTTTTGACGTTGCTTGCTTGACGGACGGCAGATTCAGTGGAGGGTAGGTTTCAACGGTTGAATCCGCTGACGTTGCAGGTCACATGGGTTTGTTGTAGGCCACGTCGTCCCCGAAGCCGCCGTTGGTGGACCTATTGCATTAGTCAAGGATGGCGACATTATCGACATTGATGCTGTCGCCAACACTCTGACTGTCAACATTTCCGATGAGGAATTGAATAAGCGTAGATCAGAATGGGTGCCCAAGCCACCCCCTGTAACTCAAGGCACGTTATACAAGTACTACAAGCTTGTATCCGATGCCAGTACCGGTTGTGGTACGTTGTCGTGTCAGAATTTGAGGTCAAAGAGCTGACGGAGTTCAGTTACCGATGCCTGATTGCAAGTACGGGAAATTACTGAGCGGGGTGATTGAGGATTCAATCACGAGGAAAATTGTATCTGTCGGGACAGGTAGAGGAAACGATTACCGTATCCAGCCGATCGACAGTCGGAGGTAGACATCTCATGCATGCGATAGAGTAGAGAAAAGGAATAAAAGATGTGCCCCTTTTGACCTCTTCATATGACGTGTCATTGTTGAGTGGCAATGTCCGTTCGCGACTACCTCAACCGTTCTCTTGTTCATTTGTATCAATGAATGTCTCTATCCTGCTTCTCTCCATACCATCAAGCGTTACCCTCGTGCCATGTCGAGGGACAAAGAGCTTTATAAGCTAGAACTCCTGTCTTTGGTGAAGAAAGTATCGGAGGAACTATTCAATCACACTAAATTGCAGGACAAAAATCTCGCGGAGTTCGTGATCTCGGTGAGCCGACAATGTTACGCACCTTACGATGTGTTGACCATCAATTGTAGCTGCACGAGCAAAGCAAAAGCTCGTTTGAGTCTTTTCGTGGAAAACTTAGCGAGATTGGTGCGGATTTTCCAGAATGGTTTGTGAAGAACCTCGACCGACTTATCGTTACAATGCACCCCAAGTACAAGCGCAAAGCGGCAAAGGCGAAGGCAGGAACCAGCCGCCTTGTGACTTCCAGCACGAAAGATGAAGTCAAACAATTACAAGCCCGTCAGTATCCTGGACTCTCTGTGCCCGATCAGGAATGGCTGCCAGCCGAGAAATATGTCGAGGACCGCTCACGAAGCGAGAAGGAAGAAAGGTTGCCGGCGTCTCTTTCCGCCGATGACACCATGGCAGAATTAGCCGCCATGGCATCGCGTCGCCAAAGACCATCTGCCGAAGACTATCACGATACCGGCCCGTCCGCCAAACGTCCCAGAAACGAAAACTATCCATCGTACAACGAGCGAGCGGGACAGATACGAGATAACGGATACAGCAGACGACCTACAGATGAGTATCACGCACCGGATAGAGGCCGAACGCGTGCTATGTACGATTCTCGCCCCGTGCTGTACAAAATATACAACGGTGTTGTCCAAAATTTGAGAGACTTTGGCGTGTTCGTTAGTTTGGAAGGTATACAAGGACGAGTCGAAGGTGAGTCTATACAATTCAAGATAAGGCAGCAATTCATCTATTCCAGGAATGGTCCACGTCTCCAATATCACAGGATCTCGGATTCAGACTCCTGCAGAGGTACTTAAACGGCATGATCGAGTTAAAGTCAAGGTCATGTCGGTGGCAGGTGACAAGTACGGGCTCAGCATGAAGGATGTAGATCAGAAAACTGGGGCTGATTTATCGTAAGCCTCCTACACACGAAAAGAACCCGACCGATGCTGATCATTAGTCCACATCTTTACGTTAAGACTCCCGAGGAACTAGCAGAGGAGGAGAGGCGGTCTACGGCACGAGCTGCTTCAGG
>JALPCA010000198.1:0-17361 GCA_026538345.1 Cryptococcus sp. GC_Crypt_4 | reverse complement strand
GAGAATATCTCGTCAAATGGGTTGGGAGAGGGTTCAGGCATGTAAGTGGACGGGACAAGGTTGGACAAGGGTCCTCTGACTATTACACAGGTCATCTGGGTTCCACACGCATGGCTCGTTGTCCTGTCTGGTCAAAGACTCCGTAACTTCCTGGAGAAAGGCCCAACTCTCGACCTCATCACCGACGAAACCCTTGCAGCCAAAGGGGACGATATGATACAGCCAACTATATCTCGGGTGATGGACGAAGACGACAAGATTAAAGGTGAAAGAGGAAGCGCTAGACATGGCGGGAGGAGTGAATGGGAGGGACACGGCCCCGCACCTGATATCAACGGAGAAGCAAGTATACCAATGGAGTGGAGGGTAAGTGCGGTCTCTATCAGGTCCACCCTAGCTGAAGCTCTCAGACCGTCGATCGAGTCCTCGATGTCATGCTTATACCACCAAAGCCTAGAGCCGAAAAGAAGAAGGGCAAGTTTGCAGCGAAACGAAGACTTTTGTCCGACTCTCCATCAGCTTCACCAGTCCCGGAGATCCCAGATATCCATGATAGACCAGATGGACTTGAACCTCCGGCTGATCAACGCATGGATATCGATCTTTGGGAAGAGCAAACAGGTAGGGTTTTGACTGAAGAGGATACGGAAGAAGTGGCCTGGCTAGTCACTTGGTGCTATGTGAGTTAGTAAAAATGGTTCCATTTCATGACCTCATACGATGTAGGTCAAATGGGACGATTTACAATATGACCAATGTGAGTCAGGTCACACATATGCGGCTCGTCACTGACACGCTATAGCATGCTGGGATACTCCTCCTCCAGCGGATTCAGACCTATATCCAGCCTTCAAGCATGCTTTGAAGCGCTATTTTCGCGCTAGACAGGTGGATATACCTGTATTGACGAAAGAGAAGTGCCGTGAAAGAGACGCTGAAGCTGGTCGATTACACGTTCCACCGGAAAGTCAACCTGATTGCGTTGTTGGAGGAGTAAGTACTGACAGCAATTCGAAAGACCTTGCTAACCAGATTACAGAGACTCATGCCTTTCCAAGTAAGTTGATCCCTTGGTGTCTGGAGGGATTACTGATAGTCGCAGATGGAGGGATTCCAGTGGCTGCTTTATAAACACCTCAAGAGGGAGTCATGTATCCTCGCAGATGATATGGGTCTAGGTAAAACGTAAGTGCAGGTGGCACTCAACGGTTGGATACTGATAAGTATAGTATCCAGATTGCCTCACTTTTGGGGTACCTCGTCTCAGACGCCATGAAGATTTACCCGTGTCTGGTCATTGTGCCGAATTCGTGAGCTTGATGGCACGTTTCTCTGAACCAAGCTGATTCGTATCAGCACCATCACAAATTGGGTTAGAGAGTTTGAGAAATGGGTCCCGCATATGCGAGTAGTGAGTGATGATACAGGTGTCCAAACCACACCCTGATGTTACATGAAGGTACCATACTACGGTGAAGCTGCCTGTGAGTGATCTAATATCCCTAATCAAGTTCAATATTGACAAGAAAAGCTCGAAAGGTCATATCGAAGTATGAGCTATATCACAGAGGTCTTCAAGGCAAAGCGGCCGGACTGAAAGCGTATGTCCCGAAGAATGCCGCCGCTGCCGAAGCTGACAGACCTAGCCATGTTGTCTTGACGACCTACGACATGATTACTAGCGCGGATTTCAGAGTGTTCAGCAATATTCCTCGTTGGGAAGTGCTCTGTGTGGACGAAGGTCAAAGGCGTGAGTCCTCTCGTTTAAAAACGATCCTCAATTTCTGATGTGTTCCAGTCAAATCGGACAGTAATTTGATTTTCAACCGATTGAAGACTCTCAACTCAGTTCATCGGATTTTGCTCACTGGTACGCCTTTGAACAATAATTTACGAGAATTGTTCAATCTTCTCAACTTCCTTGATCCCAAAGCTTTCAAGTGCGTTTTGCAGTGATGACTGTATGTAAATCTCGGCTGACTCTATGATAGCAACTTGGAAGATCTTCAAGCACGATTTGAGAACCTGAACGAAGGTTTGGTAACGGAACTTCACGAGATGATCAAGCCATACATCTTAAGGCGAATCAAAGCAGATGTACTCAAGCTTCCACCCAAGGTATGTTGAGAACTTCCAGACATTCCAAGCTTTACTGATACGCGCAGGTTGAAATCATCGTCCCCATCTCGTTAACCCCTATACAGAAGAATGTGTACAAATCGATATTAGAGCGTAATGCGGAGGTCCTCAAGGCTATTGCCCAGGCGAGAAGGAAGAAGATAGGTTCAAAAGCTGTTACATCGTCAGGAGGAGGTGAAATCAAGCCAAATGGAGCAGGGTCTGGGAGCGCAATAACAGTGGTCGACTAGAAGAGAGTCGCCATGTGAATGAGCGCATATCATGATGTACAGATTTGCGACAATCTCCAACATACGGCAGTATACACATCGAGATCACATATACATGTTACGTTCACTGAAGTGAAGTGTGAATGTACTAAGGTTTCGCTCAAGATTCTGACACCTGTCTCCCTACTTCATCCTCCCTTCCATCTCACCCAATCAGCTTTAATTGATGACAGATCTCGTACGCTGCCACGCAACTTCCCATCTTCTTCGTCTGCTTCTCAGACACGCCAACCCTGATACACATCGTAAGCTGCGAGACAATACAAGGTCTGACTCGACACTCACCATTCTTTGCCGTTATTATCTGTAACCTTACAAGTAGTTCTCCAAGCTCCAGGACGAGCTCTCTCGCTAGTATATACTGGCTCACAACCGAAATTGATATTGCAGAATAAGCTGAGAGCGGCTTTCGCACCTTGAGTCTTGCTTTCTTGTATACCAACGTCTTTCTCTCGGTTCTCTTCTTTTTTGGTAGCGATGGCTTGCTTCAGACGCTTCTGCTCTTCAATCAACTGATTGAGGACGATTTGGATGATTGGTGTATATAGCGCTGCTAGCCAGGAGTAGATGTAGTCGAAGGCTTGACCATGAGTACGTGGTGTCGAGGGTGATTGTGGTGAAGGTTCCGGCTTTGAACATGAAGCTTCTTCATCTGCCTTGCTTGATGGCTGGACTTCTTGGGATACAGTCTTGACTTCGTCCTGTGCTTCGTTATTCTTGCTTGACTCTTCGGGATTGTCATCATTATCGTGACTCTCGGAAGGAGCTCCTTCTTCTTTCGCAGCCTCGTTGCTTTTGGGTCCAAGCTTTGATGACTCGTGCACGGTTGAAGTCGGTGCGTCGATTTGGCTTGAACCACCTTGTTCTTCCTGTTTCGAGGTAAGGGTTCCAACATCGTTCAAAAAGGAGTAGTATACACCTGCCACCCAGCTCTCGAACATCGAGCCCCTGATCTTGGCCTTTTGTTGCGCTGAAGCAAACTTGACATCGGGAGAAGCGATTAATCTCTTGCTAATGCCGTATTTATCGGCAATCTGGGCTAAAGTGTCATTCCTGACCAAGTGACCGGAGATCATCTGTCAGGTGGCAAAGTACGCAGTAGGCATTATCGTGTAGAGAGAAGGATTAGGCCATCAATACTGTACATGATGATCAGAAGAGGACGACATACAGTTGTAACACCTTCCCGCATGTTCGGATAGAGTTCGTGAAGGAGGACCGCCACCGCGTTACCTATTCGTAAGCCACTTCTCATGGGCCGGAAAAACGGATGCAGAATACACTACTTACCAAGTATCGCGTCACCGACAAACTCCAGCTTCTCATAATGGGGTATAGTAGTATAGTTCTCGATATCAAGATCGTTCGAACCCCTTCTAGGGATGCAGAATGAGCTGACATGGGTAATAGCGGTTTGAAGAAGGATTGGATCTGTGATTGGGGGGAGAGGAGCAAGTACAAGATCTTGGGGAAGAGGCGGCAGGATGTAAGTCTGAAGTCTGTTTCCCGAGTTGCCATTGTGGTCTTCAAGCTCAAATGAGGAGGTGTCAGACATGGTGAAAGTTGTTAAAGGTGTATAATCTAGAGGCTACCTCAAGATAAACGTACAAAATTGCTGAAGGTGAAGAAAGGTGTTGAAAGAAGAACATGTTCGATGGAGTTGCTCTGTTTATATGTAGCACACAGCAGGTCAATGCAGTGATCAATGCGACACGAGGTCGCGTAGTCCGTGCGTCAACTCTCAGACTCATCCTGACGTGGCATTCTTTCTATTACCGGTCAAGTCCGCTTTCCGAGATCATCGCTCTTCGCCGCCCGTTGGTTTTTGAGATTTCCAGACACTCACACGACTGACTTGACTCACTCACCTCTCCACCTACCAATACATACCTCTGCCGACCAGGAGGTATAGATCTTCGACATTCAGCATACTCTCGCCCCGTATGCCCATTTCTCTTCCCTCCTGGTCATCATCGGCATCTTCTTCGTTACATATGAGCAAAACTTCACGAAATAACCCTCCTTCCACTCCATCCAGATCGAAGATGAATCATCCACCTCCTCTTACATCCACCATGTCTAACGATATAATGTCCTCAGGATCTCGAGCATCATCTCTAGCTGGACGTAAGAGACCAAGGGAAAGTGAAGGTGATAGTTCTAAATCGCGTATATCCAGAAGGACCAAATCAGTGGGAGATACAAGGGATCCACGCGTAAGATCAAAAGATACGAAAGATCGGGAAGCTTTCCAGAGAGGACTTATCGCGGTGTTCGTACCCAATGCTCTGAAAGAATCACTAGTGGGGAAAATGGAACATTATCACGATCTCCTTACCCATTTCCTACCTTCCGCCAGTCAACCTATACCATCCCTCCCGTCGCTACTGCCACTCCTGCGAGGCTTGACAGCCCATGTATCGCTTCTCTCACCAGAAATACACTCTTCACTCGTCAGTGCTATCTTGGCCTTACCATGGGCGAGCGGCGAAGAGAAATTTGTCAAGGTTTTCATCGGATTTGCAGGTGTTCTCGTCAGCGCTCAGCAAAGTTGGGCAAAGGAGGTCGTGAGCATGGCCGTAAAGGGTCTTACATGGCGTAAGCTTCATGCTTTGTGTTTATCGATAGAAGCTTACAATCGACAGAGCCGAAAATGCCCTCAATATCGAATCTGCCGATCAACAGAAGGCTCTTTCACGCCCGACATCACCTACTTCTTGCTCACCTCCTCTCCCTCATTCCGACTTTACCCACCGTGATTCAACCACTTCTTGCAAGACATTTTCCGAATAAGAGAGAGCCGGAAGTATCGCAGACCACTTGGATCAGGAACTGCTGTGAACTCATAGGGTACTGCCCGGAGTTAGGTCAAAGAGTCTGGGGCCAGATTGTGGACAGGATGCTACGGATAGATGTGAGTGCTGATCGAGTGCTCTAGCCTGCGCATCTCTGACGAGATATTTAGGCCGAGATCAATAATATCTTGGAGGAAGAAGAGGAAGAGGAAGAAGAAGACGAGACGGAGGACGAAGAGGAGGACCTGTCAGCTGCTCAACGATCCAGATCACTATCGCTCGACCCTTTCGACGTTCTCATCACGCAAGACCTCCCCAAACCTGACAACGCTCCTGCTGATCTCGACGACGAAGATGACGATGAGTTTGATCTCGACGTGGACGAGCTATCTTCGGTGGATGGAGATGACTCAGAAGAGGAAGGAGCAGCAGACGCCGTCAAGGCGGCTATGAAGATTGCAGAACAGAAGGAGAAGAAAAGACAGACTGTCAAGTCCATGAAGGAGAAATTGGATGGGATGCTTTTACACTTTTTCCAGCATCTCAAGGAGTACATGGGTGGCTCGATGCCGGTCACCACGCCTGCGACCGAGATGGCGGCCTTCAACCTGTCGTCGACGACTTCGAGCTCTGGATCCGGCGCATCTACACCGACGACCGAATACAATAACCCAATGACATCGTCCTTGCCTGCTCTTGCTGCAATGCGATCTCCACTCACACCGGCTCAGTCATTATCCCACTTCCAAACCTTGCTCAATCTTTTTACACGGCAAATTCTCCCCACTTCATCAACACAACATATTCCATTCCTTTTATTCTTCACATCATCTCTTACGCCATCCCACACGGATCTCTTCCTTGGACTACTCGTATCTCAAGCGCTTTACGCCACTTCTACTACTGTGCCTACACCTGCATCTCAACCTATCTCCCTTTCACAGAGAGTCGCCTCTACCGTTTACATTGCATCCATCGTTTGTCGAGCCAGATATGTTACCGACGAACAAGCTCGACAAGTCATAACTTACCTACTCGCTTATCTCGACGGAAAGATGCATTCAGGCGGTCGATTGGACGATGCTCCTCTATTCTATGCCGTATGCCAAGCGACCATGCTTATCTTTTGTTTCAGGTGGAGAGCCTTCGGCAATGACAAAGAGGGCGAGAGCGTTCTAGGAGAAATGGAATTAGACGAAGGAGTAGAAGGTGAAGCAGAGGGTAAATGGATGAGGGACTTGGACGTCTTGCAAAAGCTTCTGACATCGGAATACAACCCTTTACTTGTGAGTCTGCCTAGATCCTAACACGGCTTGGTTGACAAATCAGGGCTGCAATCCCACCATCGTTTCTACTTTTGCTAAAGTCGCTCACCAAACCAACTTTGCCTACTGCTTCTCCATTATCGAAGCTAATCAGCAATATCAACGACCTGTTAACAACATCTCCTCAGCTCCTGGTCTTAGTCGTCATAACACCGGTTCGACTGGTAATGCAAATCTCAATGCCGCTCGTCAAGCCAGACAATCCAACATCGAATCTGGTTTCGACAGTTATTTCCCATTCGACCCATATGATCTTCCCAAATCGAAGAAATACGTGGAAGGGCTTTACAGAACATGGGGAGAGGTTGCAATGGATAACAATGATTCGGATGAAGAAGAATCAGAAGATGAAGATGGGGACACTGCTTTGACGAGCAGTGTGGTCTCTTCTGTCATGGAAGATCGGTTGAGTATACCCAAGACGAAAGGAGGAAGTTGGTCAGATCGAAGGAGGAAGATTCTGGATCGAGATGGAGGTCTGTCGTCGAGTCTGGAGGGTATGAGTATCTCTCCCAACGTCTCGAGAATCCTCGGACGTTGATACTTGGAAATCGATGATGACTCGATTAGAGAGGTTGTACATGCGAAATCATTGTGCTTCATACGTTGTAGCTATAATCATCTATTTTGTATTCTATGCCACCATCTGGTTTATATGGACATTCGCCTGGAAAGGTCTCAGTACTGTGACTGAATCAGCCTACGAAAAACTCACCTCAATCGACTACCCTTGGAGATTACCGCTTGGCCTTTGTTATTATCGACGAGTCCAGTTGGCAATCTGCCTTCATCTTTCCACCCTTTCAAAGCCTCTCGCCCAGATTGTAAGCCTACAGCGAGAACCTTTGAGAACTGGTTGAACCCTCCAAGGGTGTCAAATTCCTGTCCGTTGTCAGCTGATTGATGATGGTATTTTATGGAGCGTACCTGGACGGGCATGGCCAAGTACAAACAATGGGGATCAGTCTTGACTCCTTCGAGAGTCTTCACACTCGATACGCTGTAACGATCAGCGCTAAGTCCGACTTCATGAGATTGTTTCTCACTAAGCCAGACGAGAAGACACTTCTGTCATTGAAAGCACAGTCCGCTGATAGAAAGGATTGAACCTATGCTCATCAATTTCAAGGCTCTTCTGAAATGCACAGCTTACGCACTTGTTGATGAATATCCACCATCCTGAGACGGAATCCCCATAGTTCCTCGGTGAAGTATCGTCAATGGATCCAACGTCAATGACAAAGATATCCCGGATTCCACTTCCTCTGAGGGGTGTGATTGGGGTGTTATCCATGTATCCTCCGTCAACCAACACTTGGCATGTTCAGCTAACAAGCGACAAGAGCGATAACACTCACGATTGCCGTTATCTGACAATGGAGGAAGTAGACCTGCGAGAGTCATCGAAGCTCGGACATATCGCCTACGCGCATGTCAGAAGCATCCTCAGCAAGTTAAAAACAGCTGACCAAGCATATCCGCTTCGATGTATCTCCATCCTCGAATGTGTGATATTAGTAGAATTGGCAAAGAAGGGGATCCAGCAGTCTGTCATCGTCAATCTCCTTGGGCATACCGATCAGGTTTAAATGACTCACCCTCTATATGTGTGTTGTAAAATGCCTTGTCTGTTTATTGTCAGTCATGAAGAGGTATCTAGCATATCGACCACTTACAAATACCACGATCTGCTCGATATCAGCGAGAAATAAGACTATCATGATGACAAGCTACTCACTAAACTCATGCCCCGTCGTATACGCCACAAAGGGATACGTGACATCACTCAATATCCTCAACATACTACCCATTCTTCCTGCAAACTGCTTGGTTCTTCCTGCCGTCTCCAATAAATCCGTTTCTCTTGAATAAAGTCCCCCCACAAAAGACCCAATACTACACCCTGAAATGGCATCTATTGGAACGCCATACTCCTCCAGAGCTTGTAACATCCCTATATGTGAGATTCCCCTCGCTCCACCACCTCCGAGGACAAGTCCGATTTGTTTACCGCAGATCCGACGAGCTATTCGCGCAAAGTCATTCATGTGCGGCGGTCTTCGTGTACGTAGTGGTCGGAGACCTCTGTATTTCTTGATCCGGGTGCCAACTTGGTCTCTTAGGTGTTTAAAAGCGGCAATAGCAGCTGGGTCATGGACGGTCGGGTTGGTTTTCAGTGGCGTAATCACTCCAGGTAACTCGACATGGTGGTGTGCATGAATCCAAGGTCGATTCTAGATCGTTAGCTCATGAACTGATAGCCCAGTAAAGCTTACCTTGAGCCACGGTCTGGTCGATCCCGACGGCACAGTGCGCTCATCGTGCAGAAGGATAAGCTCCTTTCGAGCTGTAGTCTTAGTAGCCAGAAGTAGCTTCTCTATTCATTTTTAGCTAAAGAAATTGAGGTATACAGGTAGCTCACCATATTCGCCCAATGATGGATCATCTCCCATTCCTACTCATATCAGCCCGAGATGATTATGAAATGATGTTACGAACCGAGGATGAGAACAAGATCCGCCTGAACACATCAGCTTATCGCGATTTAGGGCAACACAAAGCTCACCTGTCGGATACAGGTCAAGGTCCATTGACTGGATGCGGGAGTATCTGCGACATAAAGTACGGATCTATAGTGTTGCTTGACCACGATTAGCTTCTTTAAATCCTCGCAGTCATTGACATACCTCCTGATCCGCAAGCCAACCGGCTACCTTGAGCTTGCTTGGATATCGTTAGCTATCTCCACATGAATCGTTTGATACAGCTTACCCAATCCTGGCAAACGCATGGCGGCCAAGATGTCGCATGACGGTCCCTTGGTCCAAGTATGAAGTCGAAGCTCCGAGCTCTTCCAACGACGTTTTTAGCTTTCCTGCGAAATGCGCGACCGGCACACTTCGGTTGGTTCCCAGAATGCAGACCGTTTCTGATTTACAATTTAGCTATTTATTTCAGGGAGTGTGGAATCAAGCTTACTGAGATTGACATCGGGAGTAGAAGCCATAGACACTCTTCCAGTAGCCAAAGCCTGTTCGCCCATTGCTCTCCTGACTCGACCGGCAATCAATCGCATGAATTGTACAGTCGTAGCTGGATGTCGAACACTGACAGCGTCAAATAATGCTGCCGGTATTCGCACCAGCTCGGTGTCTCGGATAGCGTGCACGGTATCCGATCGAGGAACCGATGTAATTACATCGAGTTCTCCGATCGAGTCATTTTGACCATATTCTCTGAGCACATTGACAGTATCGTTCTTTTCATAGGTCGATCTTAGTCGACCATCTGTGAGTTTGTGAGCGCAATCTCTTAAGTTTGAGCTCTAACTGACTGATCACGATGTAGAAATCACTCGACTTGTCTCCTTTCTCGTACTATCTGGCGTTAGCAAGGGAACTCCAGAGAGCGCGAAGCATCTTACGAGGACTTGTCCTCCCGATAATTGCATCCAATCGAGTGCGGCATCGATGTGAAGTACTGGAAATGTCAGTCTTGGCACTTCAAGGGCCATGGTAAAGCGCACCCAGTGGCGACAACAAAGACAGAAGTCTCTTCGCCAATGTAAGTAGAACGATAGGTCGGCGCTCTAAGATCCTCTCAAGGGCTTTACCAGAGAGGAAACCGACGAAACAATCTGTCTTGGCTCTGCCGCTGGTCAATATGGAAGCGGGACATATAAGGGTGATCTCACGTGATATTGACGTATGAATCCGTAGAACAGAGAGAGGATAGGTATCCTGCAATTCCTCCAGCCTGAACATATTAGCTGCAACCAGGGTCATGAGTCCGTGACACACCTTGACAGTGAACAAGTGCTCATCCTGCCCCTTTCCAGAGTGATTTCCACCCAAACCGTGAGGACTATCCAGGCCCAGGGCAGCTCCAAATGGTCGACCAGCAGCGTTCTTGAAGGTCGAAGTGGGTGGACTAGCGCTTGGGTTGATATTGGGGGAGGATCGCGGCGTCTCGACTCCAGAATGGCCAATCGGCATAGAAACCTGAGCGAGTAGGTAAACGATTCTAACATGAGGAACTCGCAACTCACCTCGAGGAACCCATCAATAACATAATAAATACCTGGAGATTTCTCCCCTTCCTTCACAAGCGTACTTCCTTGCTTGAAGAACATGATCTCGACGTTCCCTTCAAGATCCTTTAGGACTGATTTGTTGACGTCTCCACCTGCGAACGCGCTATCATGTACACTAGCGGACACGCTTGACATATCATCATCTTGTCCTTGTGCGTTCATCACAGCCTCTCGTAGCATTCCACCAATCACACTATCGTTTTGACTCGAAGCGTTCATCATATCAAGGACATTTCCGAAATGCGACTTTGATCCTCGGTAATTCGGCGGAAACATGGGAGAATTCGGCGTCGACAAACCTGATACGGAAGGAGCAACTGAGGATCTTCCCATCGAATCAATGATGACCTCGGACGGTTGGGCTAGACCAATTGATTTCGCCAGATTTACCAACACCGCATTAGTTAGATCGAAAGAGTCGGCGTCTGAGCATGCCGAGGATTCGTCGAGAGGGACACCGTTATGGCCTTTAGAATCCATCGAAGAGCCTGGGAATCGGCCTTGCCAGGTATCCATTCGCGCAAGTCCAGGGGTCTGAGCTACAGGTCGATAGTAAGCCCCACCATTCTCTCCTGAAGACATAGTGGACATTGCCAAATCTCCAGCTGCTACCTGCTTTCGCATAGCGGAAGTCCTTCTGATAATCCTGGCCGAGTGTCGATTAGCACTGTCTGGACTGAGAACAGCTGGACCGGCAAAATCGACGGAAGTCATAGGTGGGCCTGCTGTGTCTATAGAACGATCTTCTCTAGTCCTTGATTCCGGCTGCGGTATAGGTGACATAGCGGATTTAGGCGTGAATGAAGGCAAAGATGGGGCTCGTACGGTCGGACTAACAGGAACAAAGTTGAAGTAGTCCTTGCTGGCGACTCGTGGAAGTGATGGGTCTACAGGTCGTAGCTCTCGGGGTGACTTATGCATTTCTGGCTGGAAGCGAGCTCGAAGAGCCTGCATACCGGTTCCAGAATAGAAATCAGATGGTAGAGGGTGCGAGACTAGCTCATTGAGGGTAGATTCCGATTTCAAAATCTCTCGAGTGAGGCCCAGGTACTTGTGCGCTTGTGGACTTTTAGCTCTATAGCATTGACGAGATAAAATCACGTACCAGTCATAAAAGTGACTCGACTGAAACGCTCCAAAACGACCTGCACTACTGTTCCACTGGCCTTGGGAAACTTGCGTGTGAGCTTTCGAAAAGCCTCGGCAGGTATGACAGCCAGAGTGGTATCGACCGTTGCACGTGCAATCGTCCCCTTCAGAGCGGCCGTGCCAGGTGTATTGGTCTCCTGAGAACTTGATTTCTTGTATTTGGCAGATCTAGTCGAAGGAATCGCCTTTGCCGTCGATTGCCTGTGATTTTCCCTTCTAGGCGATGTAGGTACAGATGTGCTTGGCTCAGCGCCCATATGAGGAGAGTTCAAGGATGTCATCATGGGCGAATTCGAGATCGTTCCTGGAAGAGAGGTGGATGTTTCGTTGTCCTCATCCGGTAGTGGAGGTGATGATCGACCCTTTTCTGTGCTCTGGGTCGTCCAGGCTGAAGAAGACGATTTCCTCCTAGCATGTAACTTCTCGCCATCTCGTTCTACTGGGGACATAATAGGTGCCGGACTGGTTACTCTTTGGCCGATACCGTCCTCTCCCAATTGACTGACATCTGAGTTCGCTCGAGGCTTATTTCGTGCTGGATCCGCAGCATTGTTGGTCAAAGTAGTGGCTGCTTCATCGTAGTCGTCTTCCATATCCTCGGCCTCTGACTGGTTTCCGCGGTCTGGACGTGGCCAAGAAATCTTGATATCCTCGGTGAAAAGCGTAAGGATCGAGAACAAGGAAGAAAGGGTGCCCCCGGTAGAAACCTCATTGAGTAGATGATACCCATTGAACGTGGGCCGTGAAGCAGATGGCTCAGGAGATGATCTTGAGGAGATCTCACCGTCTGTGGAAGGTGCAAACTGATCGTATCAGCTCTCACGACCACCGTTTCGGCACTGGTATTGTTCGCGTACCACTTGCACGTTTCCGTCAACAACACACCAGAATTCTCCATTCCCGATCTCCAAAGTCTCTCCAGCTGCCAATCTCCTAGTCTGAAGATGCCTACTAAGCTCATGAAAGACTGGTTTTTCAAGGTATCCAAAAATCCTAATGGCAGCCAAAAAGTCATCCAAGTAATTATGGAAAGGAGCTGATCTATGCCTCGTATCTGTCAAGCCGCCAGTAGCGAGGGGAAGCAGTTCCGTATTCAGAGTTTGAGGTGATGGTGGAGGAAGTGCCGGTTCCTTGAGCTGGGTATACCGAGCGAGATAACGATATCGGACAACAAAGGTGAGAGCTATTAAACCTCCTATCGTCAATGCGAGAAGAGTGGGAAATCCTAGGGAGATGGTGAAGGAATATTGTAACATTCTAACCAGTAGACTGAGATTGTCAATTATCATCTCACAGTGTCATACAAGCAAAGAGCAGAACTCGAAAACTCACCCTGGAAGAGTGATTGTAAGCCATGTTACTAAACTCTTGATACGGTCCAAAACGTAAAGAACAGAGTAGATCACAGCGACCGCAAGCCTGACCAGTGGATTACGAGTATCACTTGTCAAAAGAGCATCTGTTGACATCGCGGGCGGTGTTTTGAGGCCTGGTATCGGGACTATTGCATGTCACTGTGTGAGAAGAACAGAGAAAGAGGAATTCGGCTATTATCAACGTAACATTTTGCAGAATGCTTTGGCAAAGCGCTAAGCCGGATTGTTCTTTCATGATGCACACGTCTCGAATCATCTTACATTATACCCTGCTAGAAGATCAAGGTCGTCTCCTTCATACTCATCCATCCATGCATACTTCATCCAACGACGGTGTCAAGAACAAACAAGGAAGTGAGGTACACATCACGTGATATGAATTGGTCGTGTTTCAAGGCCGTGTTTCAATGTCCACTCGGTCATAGCGCGCATCTTTCTCAACCCTCAACTTCTCTCACAAAGGGTTTTCTTCACCCGACATATCTAATGTCCGATTCATAGTTCAGCAATCGATAGTTTCTTCAGTATGGTGTCACTGTTCTCCCTCTTCGGCGGAAAGAAGAGGTCTCGTCGAGCACCATCACCACCACCTGCGACATTCAACGCTCTGACAGCAAGTGGAAGGACATCGCCTCGACCTAGACCTGCTTCGCGATTCTTGTCTCTCCGATCAAGATCATCGTCCAAACCTTATGATCTAGCGAACCGGCGTACTAGCAGTGATATCCAGCGGAAAAGAAGCCAGCGTCAAAGCACAAAGCAGACTAATGATGTGCCGAGACTAGATTTGGGATGGATGGAAACACCTGATAATACAGCATCAGGTACTTCGCTGGGGCTGGAGCGGGTGGGACTGCCACTCCAGCTAAACGCTGAAGAAGTGGAGGTGGTCCAAAAACATAGGTTCACATGCGAAGAAGTGAGGCAGGGTTGGAAACTCTTTGGCAGAGCATTGAAAGACACTGGTGAGCGAAAACGTCTTGTCCTTTCTGCTCGAGTACTGATATCTACCAGCTTTGGACACTCCGGACCTAATGCTGTCTACGCCTTCCAGCGATAAATCAAAGCAAAATCTCCTGATCGCCCTGTTCCTTCTCACCAATCACCCAGATCTATCGGGATGTTTCCCCTCCCTCGATATCAGTCTTACTTCAGGATCAGAGCCTGATTGGAATCATCGACTGGAGACAGATCTGGCTAGCACGACCCATCCAGCAGACTTGTCCGAAGTCCTGAAGCACCTTCTGCGGCGACTAGAATCCCCATCGGAATCCCCATCAATGTGCGCTCGAAATGGGCCCATTCTGGATTTGGCCATATACAAGGCCTTTGTCGAGGCGGAAAGAGATGCTTCGTACCCAAATGATGCGTATACAAGCCTATTTGTAACCAAACTCAGGTCCGAGCTCTCTGCATTCTTTCACGAGATCTTCGAGGTGTGGGCAAGTATCTCGGCACACGGGGATCTGAATGGTCTTGGAGGAGGTAGAATCTCGAGGTTGTTAGGATATTGGATCTGCGGGATTAGTAAGCCACAATCGATGGTTTGGAAAAATCTGTACGATGAGTGGATACTGGCTGGCGGTCGTATGGAACACCTTTTCCTCGCCTGGTTAAGGTAAGTTTCCCGAGTTCCACTTGGAATTGCAGGCACCTGAAACTCTTTAGGGATCAATCGATCAAGCAGCAACTTCCTACTAGATTGACAGCGATGATCGAAAACTCCCGCAATGGGGCAGCGACTCCAACTTCGACTCGGCGGACACTGCATATAACAGCCACAACGAATACACGAGTCAGCAACCTGACGGCTGATGCTATTCTGGAGTCGATGAAGGAGAGAAACATCGATCAAACAGAATATTACCCATATTGGAAGGGTGTCCAATCAGTCCTGAATCGTCAGGTCGTTCTGGATGAGGCTTCAAAAGCCTCTTCCTCGCACTCAGCATCAAATCAGGGACACTCAGAGGGTCTCTCTGCGCAGTCGGACCCCAGCACCCCGACAATCACCGCCAAGGAGGAAATGTATCGACCCTTCTGCAGCACTCCCAATGGCAGATTTGATTCAAACGCTTCGTCACGTCGAAGGTCGCAGTCTTATGGAGACATTAATTTAGCTAGCCTTGCTCCGCACGGCTCATCTACACCGGCACGAGAAGAAACGACTTCTCCACGATTGAACAAACGAGCTTCTTTCTCGATATTACAATCTGACTCTGCGGAACCGGCTGATTGGGATTCATTCGAGAAGACAGGATTTGGTGATACGCCAAAGACGGAATTTGCTCTCTCACCTAGACTGCTGCCCGTTGCGGCTGATACGCCCGGACCTCAAATTACAAACGTAAAGGGGTCTCAGAATCGCCCTAAGCCAGCTGTAGCCATATCTTCAAGGAAACTCGACATTGCCGGGGAGGAGCTCATGGAGATTGACGACCTGTTCATCCATTTCGTTAATGACGGCCGAAAAGACGGGCACATCAGCTCTACATGGCCTCCATTCGCTCTCGTCCAGCTGGAAGCACCTGTTCCTTGTGAAAACGCCAATCCTATAGAATGGCTTCTCGTGACCGTTGAAGAACGTGCAATCCCCGTAGAAACTCCCTCAATCGAACGTTCAGTCTCTCCGGCCATGTCGTCAGTATCTAGATCCGGCTCATCGTTTAATATCTTTCGTCGATCAGTCTCAACAGGTGGCAAGACTGGGCCTCGACGATCTCTTTTTGGTTCCTCTACCAAATTATCGCCCAGGGCTATCAGCGCAAATGCACTTCCAACTTTGGCCGAGATGACACCCAGTCCCACCATAGGTAACTTCGATCCACAGCATGTATCGAGCGGTTCGGAACCAATCAGTGCTATCTCAAGTGCTCCAACAGACTACACGATCACAGAAATGGGCGAAATGATCAAGATACCGCGAAGCGGTGACAGCGGGCCGAAAGGAGAGTCGGGCCCCAGTGAAGACAGTGAACCGTCTGACTGGATCTATCGTGCTGAAGGTCGAGCTCACATCATATTCGCGTACCGAGGCTCCTCATCAGATTACAAGGGTAAAGTCCTTCGTATGCGGAAACCCAACGAAATGGCAGATAACGATAACGAGCTCGCGAGAGTATGGAGGGACGAACTCTTACCACGATTGGTTTCGCCGAAATTCCTACTTTCTAGCAAAACTGTCAAGCTCAAAGCGAATTGGGCTAAAGCCGTGCTCGAGAAGGCGGATACTGTGAGACCTGAAACGAGGAGAATCGAAAGTGGATCGCTACATGACGGACTGAACGAGGAGATCGGAGCTACAATCATGGAGGATCTTATTCATTCCGTTACAGCAGAACATGAGACTATACTGTGTATTGAGATCAAGGTAGGCTGAAACCTCTTGAGAATAGATTTGCATGCTAATCCGACCAGCCTAAGTGGGGGTTTTTGCCAAATGCGAAGAGCATTCAACCGGCAGAAGCGGTTCCAGTCAAATCGCAAGTTTCTCGCTATATCCTACATCAACATTTCCGTAACCCAAAGAATTCAGTACAGGATGGCTACGATCCCCTTGATCTGTTCGACGGGGCAGCGGACGACTCTAGGCCGACGGGTGATACAAGGTTACATAAAGCGATACAAGCTTTATGGGGTATCTGGACCAAGACTGACGGGTCAAAGACCAGCTGGAGGGTTTTCGTGGACGGTGTTCCAATTAGGACTAACGACGTGAGCCGATAGGTGATTTCCTTTGTAAACTAACAGATCCAGGTTGACCGGATTCCCAATGCCAGAAACGGCGACACCATCGCTCACCGAACGATGCCCTTTGTCCTGCCGGCACTGAGGGAGACAGACGTCTTGAAGACATTGAAGAAGCTTCAGTCGACACTTGACCCTCTCGATATCTCTACTATAGCACAGGACTTCTCTTCAGCACATCCGGGTAACACGCTTTTCGATTCTGAGCTGATACCCGATTTGAACCTTGAGGAACTCCAAACTTTCGTTGATCGATATACTGCCAATCCTGATACAGAAACCGCCGAATTGTGGACTCTCAGGGAGAAGATGATCGCGTATACCCTATCAGCGATATTCAAAGACTGCTCGGTGTTCTTCCGTATACCCCTCAGGAGGGTGGGAGATTTCTATGAAACCTGCTCAGCAGTCACTGCGAAAATTATCGACCTGGATCTCAAGTCGATGAAAAGCTTGAAGAAATGGTAT
>JALPCA010000197.1:0-17361 GCA_026538345.1 Cryptococcus sp. GC_Crypt_4 | reverse complement strand
GCCGGAGGAGGAGGTATGGGTATACGTGGAGGAGCCGGAAGAGGGGGAGATAGAAGGAGTAGGAGTCCGCCACCGCATAGAAATAGAGGAGATATGAATCAACGTGAAGACAGAGCTCCAAGGAGGAGTAGGAGTCCAGAAGGAAGGGACAACAGGAGGGAAAGTTGGAATAAAAGACGCGATTGAGCGTAGATCGGAAGAATCAGTAAAATCTTTGTATATATGAAGAATGAACAGTGGAGATTTATGACAGTTAAATTTTTCTACGGCCCCACCGATTCCTCTACCTTGAAATCGAGGAAGGTTAGACTTAGGAGTGTGAGGTAAACAGATCAGATAACATAGATTCAACTGAATCACCTCACTACAGACCAGATGCCACATTCGCGGATTAAGAATGATCGATTTGCTTCCGTCTCGTTTCAACTACGCGCGTATCTCATGCTGACTGACCGAGATGATACTTTGATATCGCATCTGTGTGTACTCCTCAATATCAAATATCTAATCACCACTCACTACTGGTACACCGTCGTGAAGGGCCCTCACCCGGAATTCGATATCGAGTCACCCACGCTCTAACACGAGTAAACCATCGATCTCGCGACGAGATTAACCCGCGTCATCTAACATCTTCGTTTCACCTTCACTTTGTGTTTAGAACAGTATTCACGTAGCACAAGATGTCCTGGAAGTTGGGAAAGAGTGAGTCAGGCTTTCCTATCTCGTTCTATCCCAACCACCTCGCGCGTATACGACCGAAGTCGCGCTGAGAACCTTCATCTATACTTATCAACTTGATTCATTTCAGCTTACACATCGGTAATCAATACTGATACTGTCATTTAGAGCTGAAGGAATCATCATCCTCTCTGTTATCGAAACATTCTTCTCATCACAATGCTACTCCGTCAAGTTCAGGCGCAGGTTCAAGATCTACAACTCCGACTCCTGGGAACCCTCATCCTGATGCTCCAGCTACACCACCTGTTGCCAGGAGTGGTATGTTAAAGATCCGGGTCACCGCTGGTAAAGGATTTGCCTTGCCTCAGGGTGGTAAGTACTGTGAAATCGATTGAGATTCGAGGTCAATCGCTAACGACATTAGTCCACGTCCCTGCACCCGTTCAACATGCCTTACAAACCCATCCAACTTCCTCCTTATCCTCTTCTTCCCTATCCTCCTCCCCTCGAATCAGCATGACCAATCCGGCTTCACGTAACCGAGATTCACTCCAACGTAAACAACTCTGGTGGTTACCCTATGTCGTCTTGGAATTCGACAAGAACGAAGTTCTGGTAGATGCCCTAGGGGGTGATCTTTCTTCACCCGTCTGGATGTACTCGGCTACTTTCGATGTATCGAGAATAAGTGATATTGCGGTGACTACCTATTTGAGGACTACCCAGCCGGGAGGTACAGGTAATGGTGATGGGAGTGGAGGAAAGGGTGATGGGGCGGATATGGGAAATTCAGATTTGTGTCTAGGTGGGATTAGATTCACTCCTGATCTCGAGAGCTCGGTGAGTGGAGTCGTATGATTCGACTCGTGGAAATGTCACTCACATCTAGCAGAGACTGCTCGACGAGTGGATTCCCATATCAGGTGGATCGGGTGCTATCCATGTTCAGGTCACCTTTAAACCAGCTCAGGTGTGTTGACCCGTATACATTGTCTTTTTGCCAGGCTGATGGCAGCAGGCACCTTTGACGATAGACAGCTTTGAGCTGCTGAAAGTCATTGGAAAAGGTAGTTTCGGAAAGGTTGGCTGAATCTTCACATTCTTAATCAACCCAAATAACTGATTAAACCAGGTCATGCAAGTACGAAAACGAGACACACTGCGAATTTATGCGTTAAAAACGATCAGAAAAGCACATATTGTGTCGCGATCGGAAGTCACGCATACCCTGGCTGAACGGACAGTGCTAGCTCAAGTCAATTGTCCTTTCATTGTTCCTCTCAAATTCTCTTTCCAATCGACTGAAAAGTTGTACTTGGTTTTGGCTTTCGTCAATGGAGGAGAACTCTTCCACCACTTGCAACGAGAAGGAAAGTTCAATGAGACGAGATCGAGGTATTACGCCGCAGAACTTTTATTGGCGTTGGAGCATTTACACGGATTCAACGTTGTTTACAGGTGATTTTGGCGTTTTCGCATTGCTTGTATGAAGGCTGATGACTCAGGGATCTGAAGCCCGAGAATATCTTGTTGGATTATACAGGACACATTGCTCTTTGCGATTTTGGTCTTTGTAAACTGAACATGTCTGCATCGGACACGACAAACAGTGAGTTTGGCATCATGCTCTAAGTCACTACTAATAACACGTAGCCTTCTGTGGAACACCTGAATATCTTGCACCAGAGTTGTTATCAGGTCACGGATACACAAAATGTGTCGATTGGTGGACCTTGGGTGTATTGCTGTATGAAATGGTAGGTGGTTGTATCCACCTGACATGGCTCAACTGACTCCCAGCTCACTGGCCTTCCGCCATTCTACGACGAGAACACCAACGAAATGTACCGAAAGATTCTGTCAGACCCACTGCGATTCCCAGACGAAGTCCGGGACGAAGCTCGGTCACTTCTTGTCGCTTTGCTCAATCGGGATCCATCCAAGAGATTAGGTGTGAATGGTGCTCAGGAAATCAAGAATCATCCATTCTTCTCCAGACATATCGATTTCAAGAAACTATGGCAGAAGAAGATTCAACCGCCGTTCAAGCCTGCTGTGGTTAGTGTTTCCCCAGGTCTTGGTCAGGATCTTAGCTGATTCGCTAGGCATCGGCCATCGACACGTCCAACTTTGATGAAGAGTTCACGTCAGAGGTTCCATTAGATTCGGTTGTAGACGACTCGCATCTGTCCCAGACGGTACAGAACCAATTGTGAGTCAGAGTGTAAGTCGAGTTTAGCATACGCTGACAATATCTCAGCGCCGGTTTCTCATGGAGTGTATCTCCGCTAGGAGAATCGGTCGGACGGTATTAGAAACCGTGTTTCATTGTAGCATTAGGTGAAGGCACTACAGGGGTTGGTTGCGTCAAGAGTTGGGAATTAGGAAGAGAGGTAGTACTTGATGTTTCATGGTCTGGTCTGTGACCTGATGATACCGTATGGGCAATGTGATACCCTAGCAGGATAGTGAACCAATGACAAAGTACAAAGTGGATATCGATGATCCTACCAAATTACCGTTATGACCCGGTGAGATTTTGATATCCGTGATAAGCCGGTCGACCGGACAACCGGACCGGTCCGAATGGGTAACAAACGGAATGAGATTTACATGGTTATTATTGTCATTCTTCACTTGTTTCTGTCTGTAACCCGTCTATTTCACTACTAAACATTCTTGAAGACCCACTTGATCACCTGTAAATACACCCAAAATGGCCCAAGTCGAATCTGCCGATTAAGTCGGTTCTCAAACCTCCCAAATCGCTGCTGTATGCCACGGCGCCGTTGATCTCCGTTTGGTGAGTGAGAGTGGGGTGGACGAGCAAAGGAGTGAGCTGACGATATGATAGGAGCAAAAACCAATTCCAGTACCAGGAGATGGGGAAGCTCAAGTGCAAATGGCCGTTACAGGTCTGTGCGGTTCAGATCGTGAGTACTGAGACTGTTTTCTCTACTCCAAGGTATTCTAGGCAGAATAGCGGGATTATGAATGTTCCAGCGCCCTACCATCTCCCTGCATTGCCAACTGCCCAAACACGAGCTAATCTCTTAGTACACTACTACTCCCACGGAGCTAATGGAGCTTTCAAAATCCAAACTCCAATGGTTTTAGGTCACGAAGCCGGTGGAATCATCACTGCCCTAGGTCCAAATCTACCCAAATCATGTATACTCAAAGTCGGTGATCGAGTCGCGGTCGAAGCTGGTATTTACTGTAAAAACTGTAGAGAATGTAAAAAGGGGAAATACAACTTGTGTAGTCAAATGAGATTCGCAAGTTCTGCAAAGACTTTCCCTCATCTTGACGGTACATTATGTGAATTTATGGCTCATCCAGTGGATCTATTACACAAGTGAGTAACTCAAATCCAACTGTTATTGTTGAGTGAAAGGAAATAATCTGATGATGATATAGACTTCCATCCTCTACTACCCTTACTCAAGCCGCTTTGGCCGAACCACTCTCTGTAGTACTCAACGCTTACCGAAGAGCCAACCTTCAACCTGGTGTTCGAATCCTTGTGCTTGGTGCCGGTGCTGTCGGTCTCCTTACTTGTGCTCTAGCAAGAGCAAGTGGAGCCACTTCTGTCGTTGCTGTCGATATCGAACAGCCAAAACTCGATTTCGCCAAAAATTTAGGATGGGCAACTGGAACTTATCTCTTACCAAAAGGACCTAGAGTTTCAGGATTAGATGCTTTGGAAGTCGCTAAATCATCTTGGGAGGGATTAAAGGCTAGTGAAGCGATCACTTCAGTGGATCTATTGAGTGATGGATTTGACGCCGTATTTGAATGTACCGGTGTTGAAAGTTGTATGCAGATGGCTCCAATGGTGAGTTGCCTTTTCCCCCTCTCCCTCCCTCAGTGAATTGGAGTAGCTAAGACTTTAGGCCGCAATAATCGGTGGAAAAGTCTTATACGTCGGTATGGGTACAGCCAACCTCACTCTCCCTACCGGTGTCTCCCTTATTCGAGAAGTCGACCTCATGGGTGTATTCAGATACGCCAACACTTACCCTGAAGCCCTTGCTCTCCTAGGTTCAGGTCAATTAGGCGACGTAGAACAAATGGTTTCCCAAAGATATTCGTTAGAAAACGCAAACGAGGCTTTCGAGGATATGAAGAGAGGTAGAGATAAGGATGGTAACCCTGTTATCAAGCCAATGGTCGGAAACCTTACTCTGCAATAAGTGCAAGTAATTTCAATAGAACGAGTCTAATCAGTATCGATGACTCTCATGTACAGTTCCAGTCTATGTATGAAAATCTCTATTGTGCATTTGGTACATTCTTCTTTTACGATCCATGTCTGATCTCATGACATCTATGTGATACTTCCCTTTAGCTTCACCGCCTAGACGGTCGCGGCCATCAGACCACTTCTACCACCCATGACCTCCACCAAGTCCTTGATATCAGACCACCATTCATCCGTACCTCTCCTCTTCTTCATATCGGTATGCGCCAGGACTTCGTCCATGGTCGCGAATACAATCTTACTTCCCCTAATGGCGATCATCGCTGCGGTCTCTGTCGAATACTTCCTCTTACCCTTGAGAGTCTGGGCGTTCTGTACACCGTGTTGTTCAAGGAATTGCATACATCGTGAAGTCAGACGAGCTGCTCGAGTTCGATCGAGTGGGGATGGAACACCTCCTTGTAAAGTATGACCGAGAGACGCTGATCGAGCGTCAAAGAGGTCTTTACCTTCCTCTTTGAAAATCTTGGTGAGGGTTTCGGTGTTGTAGATCGAGGATGATTTCTCAGATCTAATTCGATCAACCCAAGATCAGACCGAGGGGAGAACATTACTCACTTGATTACCAATCGACCTTCGCTCTTGCCCTTAGTATCGAGCAGGTATCGTTTTTGCATAAACTCGACATCTTGCTGTAATCGTTTGAGCGAGATACCATCTTCTGGAGTGTAGACAAGAACAGCTCCAACCTAAGTGATCAGCATTTGGCATGTTAAGAGAAAACCAAAACCTACGGCTAGGGCACCAAGCGCAGCGATATAGCCCGATTGTCCACCTTGAGTCTCAACAATGAAAACTCGGTTCCTACTTGCCGAAGCACTCTGCTTGATGGCATCACAAGCGTCCACCAAGGCATTCAAACTGGTATCACTACCCAGAGAGAAGTCCGTCAATGGAACGTTGTTGGACAAAGTCGCGGGTAAATGGATAATTGGGATTTGGAACGATGGGTAGCTCGCTCTGTTCTGTTCAAGAATCATGGTCGAGTGGAAAGCCTCGAATCCACCAACAATAAGTAGAGCATCAATGTTGTGTCGTTGGAATGCAGCAGCGACTTGTCCAATGTCGGCATTTGGCAATGTTCGGTTGGTACCTAGCTCGGATCCACCTCTGGTAGTCCAAGTATCGACTCGAAGCCATGATAGCTCGGAAACGTTGTCGTCAAGGAGACCCTCGAAACCGTTGTAGATACCGAGAGGGGTGTGACCTCGGTTGTGACAGAATCGGACGGCCTGACGTGTAGCCGCATTCATACCACCGGCAGGAGCTCCGACACTGTCTGGATTAGTACAAAGCAGTGTGGTCATACGAGACACTCACTGGATAAGACCAATACGAAGTCTCTTGTTGTCCGGTACATGTGAAGAAGCGCTCAATGACGAGCTGACTCGGAACGCAGCCAAACACTCCTTAAATTCGGAGTCTCGGTACGACATTGCTTTCTCGAAGTTCTTCGATTCGATGGCTTTCGCGACAGCCTGGGTTTGGGCTACAGCTTCTAGGAGGGGTACTTTGGTGATCTTGTTCTCTTGAATACCGATCATGTACGAAGGGGTCTCTGGGGTAGCGTCGAGTAAAGCTTGGGTAGCCTCAACACCTTGCAGGGTGGGCTGTTCGGGTTAGCTTAAGCCAATAATCCACTCGAGATACTCACCAGAATTCGGTCGAAAGCACATGGTTTACCACCTCGTTGGGTATGACCCAAAGTGGTGACCCTAGTGTCTAAACCCAATCTATCAACAAGAATCTTTTTGACGTATTCCGGTTTAATAGGGTTCAAGTTCCTGTCTAGGGCACCTTCTGCTACGATAACAATGGACTTTCTTTTTCCAACTCTTCGATGAGACTGGAGCAAGTCACACATCTCAGATTCCCAATCGTCGCTTGAAGGAGGTGATTCAGGGATAAAGACGAAATCGGCACCTGTGGCGATACCTGCGAGAAGGGCTAACCAACCACAATGTCGACCCATGACTTCGATGACGAAAGCTCGGGAGTGGGACGAGGCAGTGGAAGAGATAGAGTCGATGGATTCGCAAATTCGGTGAAGAGCAGTAAGGGCACCGATGGTAAGATCAGTCATGGACATGTCGTTACTGCTATTAGCGAGAGTTTACCACGGACGAACTCACTCGATAGATCCAACGAGACCGACAATGTTGAGGTGTTTGTTGGCCTCGTATTCCTCAGTCGTGATTCGTTCTGGCGGTTAATGAGAGTTTCGCCAAGCTGGACTCACCCTCATTGTGCAATTCCTCAATCAAATCAGGCCATTCTCCTCGTAGCTTGTCCGCACCGGTCAAACTGCCATCACCACCACAGACGGCAAGGCAATCAATACCGAACTTGATCAGATTCTGAGCAGCTTGTAATCGACCAGCTTTTTCTCGGACTATCCGCGTCAGTCTTGTACTTGGCGAGATGAGTTTGACGCTTACAAGAGGGACATCTTGAGGATCCAATCAATGTTCCTCCTTCTCCTAACCACCCTCTAACGTCATCCCAACCTACTCTTACAATATATCGACCTTTAAGCGACTTGCCCGTATCCTCGGCTTTCGGTACGGGAAGCCCATAATCATCCGCATCACCTTCAGCCGCACCATACTTCAACAATTCTCCAAAACCGAAACTCAGTGGAGGGTTCAATGGAGCAATCGTATCGGGATCTTTGTAATCGAGTCCTTGGGGTAGATCTGGGTTACCACCAGATTCTTGTTCTAAAGCGATTTGCTGTGAAGGTGGTAAGGCGGAGAATGAGACGGATCGTTTAGGTCCCGAAGGACCGAGTCTGGGTGAAGGGACATTGGAAGGAGCAGGAGTTGGGTCCACGGTATTTCCTCGAACTAGACCTTCCCATCCTTCTCTGATGATATATGTCTCGCATCCTCTGGCTATACCTTGTCTAACTACTGCTCGGACTGAATGTCTATTCAGCCTGTGAAAGAGTGCCAAGAGCTGGAAAGGAACTCACCAGCAGCATTCATACCAGCTGAATCACCACCACTGGTCAATACAGCAATCTTTTTCTGTCTCTTGGCAAGCGAAGACTCCGGCTTAGCATCTGTAAAGCTATCTGTCACACCCTCAAGGTCCTTAAGATGGGGAACACCATCCGACAGATTCTCTCCAGCAGCGGGTTCCATGATTATTCCTGTCTGCCTGTGTGTTCAAATTGTCTAAGTTGTCACGGGGTGGTGAGTGTTTTCGTGTGTGCTCGAGATCAGTGAGGTATGATGATAACCCAAAAGTTTGAAAAATCAACTTGACCCGAGAGATTGCGGCAAGTGAGTGGGAAATTCAGGTCCCGCTTAGAAAACAGAGGTGGCGTCGACGTCACCTTGACATGACTATTCCCCAGATATTCAAGATCCATTACATGGTGTTGTCTACAGGATATACTCTACACAAACTGTCCATAGATGGCTGTTTCTCTATCATACATGTAGAAAGCTGCTTCACAAATCACATATACCCCTCACACACCCTCCATATCATCATCTCCATCATCCACAGCCATACTCTCCTCGACCGCCTTTACATCCTTCTCCTCCATTTCCTCTCCTATCCCTTCATAGATACTCTGCGTTGGTAATCCCATGGTACGCCCTTTCGGCATCTCTTTCAATGCTTTACCCACAACATCTATCCAATGTTTTCTCACGGCCACTAATCTCTTCAAATTGTCTTGCACGGGCGGTCGAACAGGTGCAGGTTGACTTGGGCCAGCAACCTTTTTCGTTGTTATACCGTACTTCTTGACTCGTTTCGTCCAACCTGATTCGATCGATTTCTCAATACCTTCAAGTGCTGATGAATATTCCACATGGGCTAGTCTTTGTCGAGCTGCTTCAGCTAACCGGGCTTTGCGGGCGTCATTGATTGTCGTCTGTTGCAGTAATAACCTCTGACATTGGCGTAAGGCAGAGGTGATCTCATCATCATCACGACTCGACGGATCGAACTGGGCCGATCAGTATCACCCAAAGCTATCACCAATATACTCACTTCTTCATGCTCCCCAAGTAGCATTACGGATCTTAATTCCCTCTTCACCCTATCCTCCATGTCCACGACATCGACTTTCATAGGCTCCCTATACCCATCCTCCGCTGGTTTGCCTGCTACCTCCGCTTTTCTCTTTGTCGAGGTGTCCATATCATCCATCACCGCTGCCACTACTCTCTCCGTCAGATTACCCAGCCCCTTGAATTCATCCACCAATATTTCCTCTTTCAACTCTGAAGCAGGGATGAAATGAGGCAGGTTCTTTGATCCGCCCCCATTCGGTAATCGCATATTCGGAACACTGATCCGGGATGTTGACCCAAGTGGTAAACCATCTTCTTCGTCCCAGACTTCGGAATAATGTCGCCCTTTTGGCGGTAATTCGTATAATTCCGGCGCATCTGCCTTGAAACCCAACATGGCTAGATCATCTTCCCGGATTTCCCGTAAATACGGCTCAACACTACTCCAGAAGGTCGTGAATAGGACTTGATTTGGTGCTTTTGTATTGCTGAAATCCTCATCCACATCAGATTGTCGTTTAGGTCCTGGTTTTAATGGTTTCTGCACACCTGGTCGGAATGGTATTAGAGGTTTGGATGATTGAGGCGGGAGAGAGAAATCGATGGATGAGCCATGAGTAGGAAAGGATGAGGGTATAGGTGAACTATCGAAAGACGGTCTTTGCTTTTGGTTCTGTCCCGTGACTTTCAGTTTCAAACCTGATATTGACGCGTTATGTGGTGGTGAAGCCAGTGTCGTTGATCTGTCACGAACTGCTATTGTCAAGTGAAGGTCTTGATAATACATATATCTGACTCACCTCGAGATTCATCGTCACTATCGACTACTCTCTTTTTCTTCTTTTTCAACTGTTGACTCTGTCCGTACGTTATAGGTTGTATAGGACCCCCTTCTTTCGGTCTAAAGCTGGACGAAGACGCATTTGACGGTGCGGGTGATACTACCCAAATTAGCTTTGAACCGAAATCACCGTTGCTTCAGCTCACCACTAGTCCTCTCTTTCTTTACCTTCATACCACCCGCCGGACTACCTTTCCTCGCTGCTTGCGCTTCCGTCCTAGCTCGTTCTATAGCCTCCAATTTCAAACCGACCCTTTCGTTCGCTTCCAAAGCAGCAGCTTCTCCATCTTCCCTCTCCTTTCTCTTCTTATCTTTCCTTATCCTCTTTTCTAGATCCGCATTGAGTGTATTAGATTGAGCGGTAAGGATCGATTGAAGAGATTGTAGCTCATCAACGGATGGTAAAGAGGGGTAAGAGGCGGATTGGATTAGACTAGAAAGATATGGCGTGTAGACTGGAGCTCGAGGCGGCATCGTTGCAGGTTGTATTTGCTAAAAAGTTGACTAATAGTGGTCTCGCAGCAACATACGCGATCCAATGAGTGCTATAACAAGACAAAGAGACTGAACGAGTATCATTATGGCAACAACATCAAAGGATCCAGGTGGCGGAAAGTGGAGACCTCCGCCGACATGCTGTTGTAACGTTCCAGGAATCACAGCCAGATCGTCTTTGCATTTAGAAACTGCACGATACTTACATAGACAACCCGAACAATATGTCGAGCAGAGTAACGAGTTTCAAAGATACCCAACCGCTCAAAACACTGGCCAAAGCGTCACAATCCTGTTCAGTCCAGGTAAGTTTGCCTTTTGTCCAAGGTACGATCGGCTAATCACCATAGTCTTTGGCATATGGGAAATGTATCGGCTTATCATATAAGGAAGTCAGTAAAGGAATGTGTGAGGCAGAGTTCAAGGCATTCAAGGAATGCGTTCAAGTGAGTCTCGCCAACGCGTTTATCCGCGAAAGACTAATATACGCAGAAATCATTTGGTCGGAAATGGTAGATCCCTTCCCATCTATATCGATTCGGCTACCTGTCATCACGTTGTATTCTACATATAGATCCATGCATATGATCATCGCATTCTTAATCATCTAATTCACTCATCTTGATCCTTGTCCTCCCACAAAAGGGCATTATCAGTCTCAACCTTTGGTCTGGTCCAATTCCTCGCTTCTCCCATTTTCACCGCTTCCCACTCTACTCTTATGAAAACCCACATCCATCTTCGTATCAATTCCAACGCTTCCATCATGAACACTCCACTTTCAATCTCTGATATGGTGTGAAGATGTGAAGAAAGTTTGAGTGACCACGTGAATCTAAGAACAAGATCGATAATGGCGAAAAGATGATACACAAGTGGGTCGGGAAGAAGCAGTATAGGTCGTAAGCCGTAGGAAAAGAGGCGTCTGGCGAGTGGCTGGGAAGTCAGCGGGGAATGCGGTCGTGAAGCAGAAGCAAATGTGGGTGAAGGAGTAGGGTACGGTGATCGTTGATGAGACATTGACGGTCTTCTTGGCCAAATACGGGTGATTCGTCCGAGAAATGTTGGCGCAGGTGAGCTTCTACCTGTCGATGTAGGTGCTCCAAGTGTCGTTTCGCCCCTTCCAGCTGGAAACCAAGTATCTATATCACATAACGCCAGTCCCCAATCCATCTTGATATCCCAGTAAATCGAGTACATTGAATTCATTACCACAGCTAATAGCCAGAGTCGGAACATTCGATGTTCTCCATACCACCGTGATCCAGTTTGAACGAGTTCTTGTACTGTTACGCCTTTGGCTTCGGCGACGTCACGAACAACGGATTTCTGCGCGGCAGAAAAGAGAATGACCGGGAAAGCGGATAAGTATTTGATGGAGTTGGCTATCGGTCGCATATTCGTCCATCCTGATTGATGCGCTTCTAGCATACATTGTCGAAATCGAAGGATATATGGGAGTCTGCAGGGTTCAGTCTAGGCGGTGAAAGGTGGAAAATCAGGTGCTCACGAGACCATGACAAGGGTAATGTAATTTGCCCATCCGGTCTGACTGACTCTTCCTTGAGTAATCCCTCCATTCCATATTTGACATGTTGAGATCCATAGATCACCCAAAACTTTAGCGAAAGAGGTCAAGATATCCGCTAATATCACATCGCAAAAGAAGATAGGAGAATTTGAGGGTGGAAACACTATTCGCTTGATAGCTCTGAACCATCAGCTAAAGTACAAACTTCCTTGACCTACCTCCTCAGACCAGATCGTTCCCTCTCACCCAAACCTTGCCAGGGCGCGACCGTACCAACAGCAGTACCAACAGCAATCAACCCTACTAACCATCTCCATCTCTCCATGGCATCCGTTTCTCCACCTGTTATCAATCGAAACAATATCCATCCAGTACCCACACAGCTCGTATAGAGCAGAAACATCTTATAAACAGGTTGGTAGATCTTTCCACTTTCTGGTCTAGTTGCTGTCCTGACCACACTCGTTTCATTTGTCAATGTGTCCAGTTCGAGGGGTATCGGCGCATGATCTGTATCGCGTAGATCTAAGATCCACGATGTGTCCAATCCAAGGATATGGAGGACATGTAAATTGATAGCCCATAATAATTGAGCTAATCCAATGAGAAAAAGTACTCGAAAAGGCAAAGGGAATGAAGAGGAGAAAGGGGGTAAAGTCAAATGTGTATGTCCAGCGTGAGGATCAGGTAAAGCTGCTGGTGGTGAGTCGATATCCATGTCGACCTTTTATGTGTTGGCTATAATTGGTATGGGTCTAGGTGCATTGGGTGTGAAAGGGCGAAAGTGCAAATGGAATGTATAGGTCAAAGTGAAATGGACTGACACGCTCATTGATTTGTTTTCGTTTTAGATTTTGGTCGCGATACAACCCGGAATAACAGGTACTTTCCCGCTTGGCGACACTTGCGCACTGCCATTTTAACTACTTTCCTAGCTATTACAAGAGCCTCGTAAAGGTGTCCACAGCGTGATAATTGTGCATAGCCAGCTGGCGAAACCTCGCGCATGCACAGCGAACGCCAACGGGCATTTTCACCACACGGCGGACGAAGGAATCAGCTGCGGGGTATATGCTCACACCATGGGATACGGATGGGAGGATGACAAGATGAATACTCTCTCAGAGAGATGAGATGACTCCGGAAGGCGTTGAAGCACCGATGGGTCCGAGCACCCTTCGCAAAGCGTAATCGCATTAGCCCAAGATCCACTAGTGGTCCTATATCATATCATTTTTCACCTTCACCCCATGCCCATTTGCTCGCGAAAACCGATTGACCAGTACCAGCAGCTCGTATTTGAAGCCTATCATGTCGCTATTGAAAGACCCCTCTTACACCTATCCAAGGCATTGATCAAAATCATCGAAGTGTATACCCGAATGCATCATTAAGCTCCTTTTATAAAGTTCGCAGCTTTGATCCCTGCTTTATTTCTGTATCGCATTAGCCCTTTCCTAGGTAATACATACACTTGAACTCACATAGCTCTCAACCTTTTCTTCTCTCTTGCGAAATCAAACTCCTGTCCTGGTTTCGGCACTTGTCTCGGAGCATCCAATAATACTGATGATCCAGAACTACTCAGAACGTTCCATAGCCATGGAGGATATTCTTCATCTGGTTGAGCTATCGGATCTGATTTATCTTTAAGAATGTTCAAGCCGTGTAAGACTGTTCCAGGGGCGCATGAAGATATGACTGCAGCTGATCAGCTGTCTAATCAAAATGCTGCGAGAAGCTTATACTAACCCTGCTTCTTCTTTCCTTTTGTTTTCGTGGATGTGCTTCCCTCGGCTTGTGCTGGTGCGGCGATGTCGTTATACCTCAATGAGGAAGAAGCGAATTGAGCGATAGGTATTCGAGACACCACTAGGCTTTGACGCAGAGACGGTCGTACAAGGCTAGCGAGGGACATGATGGTGATAGGGGTTGGGGGTCAAGCGGTAGGTAGATGAAGGAGACCTTGAATTGGGCCTTTCTACACATTTCATATGAGCAACGGTAAACCAACTGAAATCTCGAGGTATGAGCGGAATCAAATATATCCTTGGAATGAGGTGGCAACTTCCCTTCTTCTTACGTGCCTGACTTTGCTTGAAACGCGTCACGTCGCGTACCGGGACATGACATTAATTTACATCCTCCGTCACTCTCTTCCTCACTCGATCAGATAATATGGCTGAAGCAGACAGCGACAACTTCTCTTCGGTACCGGTGCATCTGAGCGGTATTACCAGATTATGTTTCTCACCTGAGGGAGCGTGAGTGATGACTGTATTGACTGATATGGACTGATGATCAGAACGATCTTTACAGGAGGAACGGATTGTCTAGTTAGGATACATAAAGCAGACGACCCAGACTCGGAACCTGGTTTCCATGATGAGCATACAGATGCGATAACTTCTTTGTCATGTTCAGTGAGTACATAGTGTACAGTCAGGACTGACAAGCAGAGCTCGAATCTGGTGACTGGGTCGAAAGATAATATAGCAAGACGATTCACTTACCCCGGTAATACATTCTCAGGATTTGTCACTAGGGCGTCAGGCGTACCAGTTCGTTGGACAAGTTTAGATCCAGCTGGAGAACGAGTAGCGGTCTGTGGAGAGTAAGTCGATCGTCATCCACACGCAGGTTCCAGCTAATTGGACAGTGATCTCCTGGTGAAAATCGTTCATATCGATGATGATACACGAATATCTTTACTCTCTGATAACACCAAATCTGTAAGATCCGCATCGTGGGATCCAACGGGCAAGTATTTGGTGACGGCATCCTGCGATGGAAAGTTGAGGATATACGATGTCGGAGGCTCAACTCCTGTCTTATTGAAAATCATGGAAGGAATCATCGGGTCTAGTGAATCAGAGTGAGCTGTTTCGATTCATCTATGGAACATAAATGCTTAAGGCCTAGTTCCGATATTTCATGCTATGTCGCATGGCATCCAAGCGGCAAATTCTTCGCCGTTCCGACCAGGACTAACGGTAGGTCGCGATAGTTGAGTTTGGCTGATGTTCTTAGAAGTCGGTATAATAAATCGAGAAGGATGGTCAAAATCCTTTACCCTCACGCCGGACGGAATGAAGACTGTAAGTTTGACTTCTGTTGAGAAACATGAGCTGATATCGAACAGACGATTGGGGAGCTTGCTTGGTCTGCCAATGGGAAATACTTGGCTTCAGCGGCAGGACCACAGATTCTGATATGGTCTAACGACACACGAAATATCATTTCTAGGTAAGCCTCATCTGTCTCTCTTGCAGCACTCTTACTAATATACATAGGCATACCCACTCAGGATCAGCTATCTCAGGATTGTCGTTCTCGCCCACTTCTAACCTTATCGCATACACATCACTCGACGGTTCTTTCACACGGTGGAACTCTCCGATCCCCTCTTCACTTCCTGATCCGACCTCTACTGAAGTGGTGGATGCCAAAAAGCTAGATAAGCTACTGGATGATGAGTTCGGGGAAGATGAGGATATGGAAGATAAAGGAGAAGATGTGGATCTGATTGGAGAGGGTGTAGATGACTGGATTATCGATGATGATGGTGGGTACGCCGATGATGATGGTGAAAGAGTCCGAGGGGGCCGGACTGAAGTCGGTGAGTGACCTCTTTAATGTGAAAGGAGTCACTGGCTGAAATCGTAGTCAACGTGACTAAAGCACAAGAGCCATTTGCGCCGGGAAGTACAGCTATGAAAAACAAGAAACGATACTTGGGTATGTTCAGTTTTTCTTGACATCGCTGACTTGACCTAGCATTTAACATGATTGGAGTTGTCGATGTCACAGACCAAGAATCGCATAATGTCGTGAATGTCGAATTCCATGATAAAGCCGCTAGAAGAGGATATCATTTCCAAGATCACACGAAATATACCATGGCCGCTTTAGGTGAACAAGGTATCGTCTACGCTGCGCCAAGTATCGATGGAGGGTCATCGTCAGTATATTATCGACCATATGATTCTTGGGCGTCTCAGTCGGATTGGACGATAAACCTCTTACCGGGAGAAAACGCTTTATGCGTTGCGGCAGGTGGACCCGCGGGCGATAATATGGGCAGCGTAATTGTAGCTACAAATAAAGGGTTTATAAGATTTTTGAGCAGTAGTGGGATTCAGCGGTATATTTGGAGGATAGGAGAAGAAACAGTCAGTATGGCTGCCAGCAAAGAACTGGTAATCTTGGTGCATCGAGAAGGCGGTACGAGCTTAGATGGTAAGTCCTCATCCGCGGGATACAGCTAACGACAGGATGCCAAAATCTACGATACTCGTTAATGGACCTTGAATCGTTTGAGATAATACAGGAAGGCAGAATACCTTTACCCCGGAAAACCACTTTGACATGGCTTGGTTTCACCTCAGAAGGTTCTCCAGCGATATACGATTCGACGGGATTATTATCGACCTTGGACAGATATAGGAAACCTGGTCAAGCGAGATGGGTACCAGTATTGGATTCTGGCATGTTGAGTAGGAAACAGGGAAGAACGGAGAATTACTGGCCGGTTGGATTGTCAAGTACTCATTTCACTTGTGTTATCTTGAAGGTGAGCCGTGTATTTCCATACCGAGTAGCGGTGCTGACCAACAGGGTACGGAGAAGGAACCTTGGTTCCCCAGACCATTGGCCCAAGAACTGGAGATGCAGATGCCGCTTTTGAACTTGGACACTCAACATGGAAAGCTAGAAGAGAGGTAAGTTACAAAAGTTTGTACGTCACTCATCATTTTCAGTCTGGTTCGAGGCGAACTTCAACTGAATGTCCTAAATGATGATATGGCGCAGACCCTTGATATAGCCGATCTTGAGCGATCGATCAAAGCCAAAGAAATCGCTCTGGATAAAGAACTCCTTCAATTGGTCCAAGGAGCATGTAAAGCGGATAATCTACAACGAGCCTTGGACATCACTCGACTGATGCATAACCCCGCAACAGTAGATGCAGCTGCGAAAGTCGCTGCATTCTACCATCTCCCCGGATTGCAAGAGCGAATTATAGGCGTAAAGACCGATATCGAGTATAAGAACTTGAAAGCTCGAAGGATAAGGAAAACCGCTCAGGCTGGAAGCAGTAATCAGGGTATGAATACGAAGGAATCCTCGAGATTTGGTGATTTTGCTCCCAAGACAAATGGAGCAAAGAGGACATTCGGAGGAGTAAGAGAAAATAGGGATAGTACTCCTGCGAACGGGATTCGAGGGGATAGTATCATCCCAGAAACACCATCGGAATATACGGGTAGAATGGGGTATATCGAACAGACGCCTGATTTGGAGGATTCGGGAGAAATCCCAGATTCACCTGAAGGCAAGAGGAAACGAGTGGAGGACGTTCCAGTAGTAGACGATTTCGTTCCGTCAAAGAAAAGACAGGATGATTTTGTGGTTCCGTCAGGTGAGCTTGACAATCCGTGTATTGTACACTCAGCTGATAGTTCCAGGCCCCGTAGCCAAGAACCCATTTGCGAAGAAAATGGCTCCTTCGTCC
>JALPCA010000196.1:0-17404 GCA_026538345.1 Cryptococcus sp. GC_Crypt_4 | reverse complement strand
TCTTGCCCATTGGGAGTGAAGAGGCGTCTTCTCGGCCTAGTAGTCCATTGATAGGGCCAGCCATGACACCGGGTGAACTCAGCGATTTCGAGGACGATCACCCATCAGGTCGAAGCCGAAGCAGTACTCGATCGGGGTCGTTAAGACCTGATGGCGAACTGGGTACTACAAGTGAGGACGGAGACGCCTCGTTTGACGACGATGCTATCTTTGACGACGAGATCCTTGCAACGGGAGAGATGAAAAACGTTCCGTTTTAACGATTGTAATGCATATACCAACCGAGCCGAGCATTGTTGCGACTCAAAAGAAGACTACTTTCATAGTCAAGCTCATGATCACATGGAGAGCTATAGCAGCGATTCCAATAAAGCGTAACAGTTGGCTGTCGGTCTACACATCCATCAGTTGTGCCGATCGCTGTGAAAGCTTACCGAAGCAAATACTGGAAAGAGGTTTCGGAATCTGCTTGTCAGTCGTATCAATGAACGTCACTTACAGGAAGACTACTGTGGATATCGAGGCAAGACCGACCAATACCCAGCGCAACGCTCCGATAGGTATCAAGCACAAAAGACTGATAGGGATCCACAAGCCCATACCATATCCGTAGATGCACATCGCTTCGGGCAGACGCCAATCGCCAACTCCAAGCCAGGTTGCAGCAGACCATAGAATGATCGGGACCACCAATCCATAGATGTACACAACCGAAGACGCAGTGGTCAAGAGGGGCAGGTCAGAGGTTGTGGATCCCTCCAAGTATCGATTGATTGATGCGGACAAAGTCGATGTGGTATACAGGAAGAGGATGAGAGTTGTAAGAGTCCAAAATGGTCCTGCTTGTCAACGACGGTGTCATCACTCGGCTACCCACCATAAAGGTCAACCTGACCCTCACAAACATCGGCGATAAAGTTCTCTCTCGGGATCATCGCTGAAGCCACCCTTTTCAGCACTGTCTTGGTGTCGATATCAAAATATACCTGGATGTCAGGACAAAGCTACTCGTCAACAGGCTTCTTACTTGGTAGTAGGCTAGATTGAAGGGGTTGTAAGGAGCCTCAGAGGAAGTGGTAGGTAGAGCGGGGGAGGATGGCGGAAAGGCTATCGTACATCAATTGTCGATTCAGCTGATTAGCTTACTCTTAAACTGCAGGCCGTCACCAGCGTAGTTTGTCTATACTTTATCAGCTTGGCTGTAGATGCGTCGACAGCACATACCTCATCATCTGCATCAACGACTGCATAACCCTCTTGGAGTGACATGATGTTGTGGGAATGAAATATAAGTTCAACATTCGATAGACCAATTGTGACACGCGTTTCATCACATTCCATTACAATCTCGTAAACATTGATTGCTCTTTTGTCAATGTTGTATGCATACAAAGGCTACAATTCAGGCTTCAACAACTACATCCCGATGCCTGCGGCACTTCATCTCCCTTGGAAGTAGACACGTCGATTTCTATTGTCAGTAGAGCCGTCCCTTCCCCCTTTTACTCACTCTGATTGACACTGGCGTCTTTCACCTCTGCCTGTCCCCCCGGTAGAGCCATCGCAATCTTTTTGAACAAAGTCTTGACATTATGTCCTGCTTTCGCCGATGTCTCTATACTGGTAACTCCGAGTTCCTTGGCTCTGATTTCCAGATCCTCCGAGGTCACTTGACTGTCACCGGAATAAGAGATCTGTCATAGCTCATTCGTTCACTTACCGTTTGTCGTTGAGATCCGTTTTGTTTCCGACCAATACTATGATCACATCTTGCCCACGCTCGTTCCTCACATCCTCCACCCACTTTGTAGTATTGGTGAAAGATGTTCGACCTAGAATCAGCTTAGATAAAAACAAAGATTAACGCACTAGTAACGTCGTAAACGATTACGGCCACAGACGAGTCACGAATGTAAGATGGGATGAGAGATCGGAATCTCTCCTGATTGTTATCAGAATGGTCCATTTTCAAGTAACATACCTGGCTGACATTGCAATTAGATACCGTATTAGCCAAAGAGCGTGCACTCACCCAGCTAGACATCAGCCATGCTCGGGATGTCCTGAACTCACCAGTATCCCACAATTGTAATCTTACAGTTCGATCTTCGAGATACATGGTCTTGGAGAGGAAATCGATACCTGAAGGTCAGCCCAGGTATGGGCCTAGACCCGTACCTATAGTCGCTTGATATGTATTATCAAATGTGTCGTACATCTACGCAATCAGCGTTTGGTCCCACAAGTGTTCTACTCACAAAACGCGTGATCAGACTGGTTTTTCCAACACTCTGCTCGCCTAGAAATACGAGTTTGAACTTCTTGAGAGGGTTCGCCGAAGTCGAGTCGGGGCCAGTAGGATTTGACATATCGAGAAAAGGGAGGTGACGAGTTCGGAGGTAGGTCAATCACAAAAGTCAGTCTTACTGATGCGCAAGGAGGTCGTTTTTCGAAGAGACAACCAATGTACGACAAGGTGCGAGGTCTGGGGCGAGGGCGACGAAGTTCAAGGTGATGATTGATGAAACAAGATTGATCATGAACAGATCAAAGTGAGAGTATAGCGAGCAAGAGGTTGGACAATCACCAACAACCCTCCACGTGACTCTCGTAGCTTCCAACCTCCCTCCCAAGCCATGCTTTCTTGTAAATCATCTCGTGCTATACATACTCATAGATCATGTCTACAGCATCCAACAGCTCCCACACCGATCGACTCAGGCATGTGACGCTGGTATCCAGTTTGCTCCTCGCTGCAGACATCCTACTTCCACGACTGGCTCAGTCCTTTTACACCGAATTGACACCGCAGCAGCGATCTTCGGTCGACCGTCCGGAGCACCCCTTCCTCACGCCTTTGACATCCCGGCCACTCAATACAATCATCTTGATGGCGGTCAGCGGTTTCCCTATCATGGTTATGTGGCAGGCAGGACTGAAAAACTGGGACGATATCAAAGACGAGATTTTCGCATTCCCGACACGGAAGGTAGGTATCTTCCCTTTCTGCAAGACCAACTAACATTTGGAAGAGGATGATTGATTCTTTTGCTATAGCAATTGCTGGTTCACTTGTGGTCCAACTAGGCTTGTTCGGATTGGGAGCTCCAGTCACAAGGTCAGTGGATCTTTGCATGACTGTGCTGAAAGCTTCACAGTGACGTCCCCGCTACATATTTTCTAGCTTTATACCTTACAACTCTGGGCGTGCTTCCTTTTGCGCTTGCATACGGTATACCGGCACTCGATCAACCGGGACTATCGGCTAGGTATCGACTCACTAGGCTGCTATCTGAGCTACAGTAAGTGCTAATGACGTTGTAGTCCTCCCGCTGAAATGGACAACTTCAGTCCTCTTCAGCGTTCAGAGCGAGCGCTGGTGAACGCGTCAATGGGTACCTGGATCGGAGCATGGGTTGGTGGCAGCTTACTGGTTCTAGATTGGGATCGGCCTTGGCAGGTGAGATAACAAAAGGAAACAAGGGAACTGATTTCGCAGGCGTATCCTCTGACCCCTGCAATGGGCGCCACAATCGGTTTCATCACAGGAATGGTGAAGGGAATGTAGATGGTCATGAATTGGTCTACAAGTACATCGTCATGGCAGCACTTTTACCATCCGAAGCCAAACAGTCCCCGACATGCTTTTCTCCCGGATTACCTCCCATGGATTCAGTCTTTCGTCCCCCTTGAGTCTTTTGATCATTTCGGCTTTCCCCTCTGCGGTACCTTCTGCTTCTAATGCAACCATGCCATGCCACTCCGCTACCGCAGGGTGCTCAGAGTTGATTTCAAACCCAGCGACGTATAAATACCGTTTGGCGGTCATCCGGGCTCCCGAGCTGATCGTCACATCTCGCCGATCAAAAGCCAAACGGAGACTCCTCAGTGCTGGATCAGCGTATGGGCGTAGATCCAAATGTATAATTTGAGGTCCTGGCAGCAAAGGATAATAGTAGGATGGCGGTATACTGAATCCGTCCAGGTACGCTGGAAGGTGCCCACTGACGTTGTATTTGTACTCCAAAGGGACGAGAAGGTGCCGTAGGAATGGAACGTACAAGAGGACATGCTCGGTACTCTCGGGGTTCCCGATAGCAGTGTTCACCTGGAGTATTTAGCGCAAGGTTGAGTGTTCAAGGGCTAGATCCTTACCACAACGTCGCCCAGCTTCAATCTCCGAATGGCACCACACTTGTGTAATTCAGCGATGGCCAGAGCAGCCCCTTCCGCAGAGGGCCACTGTCTCACAGTGGCTAGCGGGACGAAGACGCGCAAAATCGGTGCTCGGCCTTGTAGATATGGCGGTCCTTGATCGAATGCTGGTTCGACGCGAACGAATTGTTTGGTCTCTTCCTTTCGCCTCAAGTAAGGTGGATCGAATGACCGTCGAATGGGTGACTGCATCTCCATCTCAGTAGACGGTCGAGTGCTCCTTCCCGCCTCGCTGCTAATAAAGCTTGCACGGTAATCCCCTTCGGACAATCCTGTAGTAACTTGACGGCCATGTTTGGTGTTGCTAACCCATTGTGACAAAGCTACTGATGCACTACTCTGCACCGAGAAGATAGAGGAAGGTCGACTGGAAGAGGGAAGTGTACGCGCAGATATCGCGCTTGGCTGATCACCATGACGTCGAAAAGCGTACCTCTTCGCAGCAGGGTAGCTGACCGGAGGCAGGGCTGCCTTGCCCGAAGTTATACTTGCGGCTACTGGCGAATAAAGTCCCGCCGAGACACCGCTCGACAACGACAGACTGTTGCTGCGTCTCCTCGCAAACGGTAAGGACACTCCCGGGGCAATGGATGTTACTGATCCCCTCCTTCCAGGACTAGTGATGCTAGAAGTAGGCAGTCGAGAACTGTGAGGCGTATCTCCCTGGGCAGTCAAAGGCTCAGGCATCACGATCTCTATGAGACGTTCTACCCGAGGAGGTTTGGTACCGGGCATCGATCGCCCTGTCTCGGGACTCCTGATACTGCTCGTTCCTGGTTGGTTAGAATCCGTTGAGGCCAGGGTGAGCAGTGATTGCGATGTTGGAATGGCACCCAATACCGTCGTATGTTCGTTCTCAAAAGGCAAAGGCCCAGTATTTGGAAAAGACGCCGATGGCAAGCTGCGGAGATGAAGTACGATGAGCGTGAAAGATAGAGAGAGATGCTTCAAGAGAGCGTGCCATTCCGACGAGTATGTGCTATAATTGGCAGGATTATGAAGCAATGATTCCACTGAGCTGGTCAGTCAGGAGCGCTCGATCTTAATCAACTTACGAAACCCTTCCCATACGGTCAGATTCGGCCAGCTACGCCCCTTTTCCCGGTATGACAAGACACCCCACTCTTTTAGAACCCAGCGACCAACCGTCTCACCGCTGAATCTGTCTCGTATGACACGAGATGATCCACAGAGGGACAGGAAGGAATTGATGGGCATGAAGGACAGCAAGGTAGCCTGAATGTTTTCACTGCATAATATATCCGTCAAGGAGGAAGCGGCATGGGCATAAGTCGAGCCGGACTCTTTGCTTAGTAAAAAGGACACCTCGCCCGAGGGATGAACGATTGGCGTCGAGACAGGTTGAAACCGATCACCTGAGATCCGAGGCCTGTTCTTCCGATCTATCTTCGTGATGATATCTTGAGGCTGATCCATTTCGCGTCTGGCTTGACGAGGATTCGGGGGAGGCGCAATTAAAGGAGACGGTGGGAATACAAGGAGCCCGGACTGGGTTATCTGTTGTGAGTCGCTCGGCACAGGCTTCGTCTCCCGCTTCAAAGAATCTGTCATCGTAACTCTGCCAAGGGGAGTGTGAATTTGATGCTCCGCCTTCCGTTGAGCAGGTCTGTGAGGCGCCCCATCTGTACTCAAAGCCGACGTGGGAGGTCGAGGCAAAGGTCGAGTCGCGAGGATCTCACCGTTGCTCTGATTCTTCCCGGGCGGTGACAATTGTGTCGGTATCGAAGCTGGACTTTTGCGCTGGAGAGTGGAGACGGCTTGAGCATACGCTCTGGCTTCGGTCATTGATTCTCCTTGAAAGTTGGCTCCCCTTTTGACTGGATATGCAGAAGGCGGTGAACGTGTTCCATTGTGTGATCTTGATGGTTTGTCGGAAACTGGTGTCCTTCTTGTGCTGACATGCAATTTGACAGCCGGCCGGGCTTTCTCATCCTGTTGCTCCCTATATATAGAGTTTTCGAGTTCGCCATTGGAATCCGCATCGGCGTATCGTCCGCTGGACTTGGAATATCTTTCACCTACGAATCGTAAGTCTGAATACAGACCATCCATTTGAACAACAAACCTTCATGCGCCTCTAAAGCAGAGTACAGGGGCGACTGATTTGGCCTCGCTACAGCAGAGGAATCAGAGGCTGCTGTCATTCGAGCTGAGCCGTCAGCGAGCCGACCAGTGTGCCGCATACTTGCCTTCCATCGGACTCGTTTCAAAGATGGACGATGTCACTGGCGACGGCGAGGGCATACGCCCGTCTCGAGGTTTGGGTAAGTGCGTGGTGCTGTTGAGGAATATGCCTGTGACGTGTGGAGGAGAGGAGAGAGAGGGCGATGCCAGAGCAGGATAAATCGGATTTCTGTAATTCCTCCCATTCTGGGTGGCATCATCAGGATTGAGCTGCCTTGCTTGACTGACTCGTCCACTTGTCAATCGTCGGATGCCAAGGTGAGCCGCGGATACATCGGGTGATTCAGCTTCACTGTGAGGACTCCGTCCGCTGTGAAAGGGCACCTGATCGGTCGAACTCCATGGAAGACTTGTCATCTGAGTACCGCTGACCGCCTGTCTGGATGAGGATCCCAAGGATGTGAATTGGCGATTCCTGTTCTCGAGAGAGTGCGAGAGCAAGAGACTAGGGTTACACTAGAAGTGCGAGCAAAAGGCAATCTGGTCCAAGCGTGAGACTCCCCTTGAACCAAGCGTATCATTAATCAGTCGACTGACGATGTAACACCAATCACTGGTGCAAACGGACCATGTTCGATGCTTTCAAAGTCGCAAAAAGTGAATCAAAATAGCGCACAAGTAGTATGGCAGATAATTGTCAATACAATCATAAACAAATCAGTGGTAATGCGATATAAAGCATGACGTCGGTATAACTCGATCTTTAATGGGTCCCCCCACCCTGACATAGAGCAATTCAAAGTACATCCATGCAGATCAATGCAAAGAAATCGCAGTTGACATTTATGAAGTAACCTTGCTTGTAGGATCGTGTCACGACCGTCATCAAACGCACCTAGACCAATCGGTATAATATCCGACTCTTGATTCACTACATATGAACACACTCGCTTCAAATCCAAATCCAACCTACTGCGCTTTACTATCTATGTTATCACCGTAATATATCAACACTGGGAGTAGCCACTCACTCGTTGCTTCAGCTTAAGTACCACTATCTCTTCAAGATCTCTGTACTCCTCGTCCACATCCTTGTGATTGATTTGACAAGTGGGACAACTTGCCAAGTTAATCATCATTTAGTTACTGTCACAGCGGTGGTTTTCACTATCCCTTGATATCTCTACCCTAACCAGAAGTGGTCAAATAAAGCACAAAGATGGTAGATAGCGGTAGAATAAAGAAGAACAAGTCGAGAAGGATGTCACAACCTCCACCAGACACACCTTCATATCCGGACATACCCGACATGACCAGCCTCCCTATCTGATCACTGCAACATATCGACAATGATATCCGAACTTACTCAAACTTTGGCAATCTTTGTCGCACTAGGGCTTATCATTGGGAGATATCAATAGAACATGGAGATGGCTTGCAAATGTATGGAAGGTAAGACGTTGGTGGATTGAAGTATAAGAAAGATGAGGAACTAGAAAGAAGTCCTCAACGAACGTTGATTGTAGTCATTTTAATAGTTACTCTGCACTCTTGCTCTCTATCCCTTATTCAATCAGCCCTCTCTGAGTCCTGATCGACTCGTTCACCTTCATCCCATCGCTGTCTACAATCCTTTGTGCCTTATTTGACCATCCTGGTCAGGGTAGAGATATCAAGGGATAGTGAGAACCATCGCTGTGACAACAAACGTGTAGCCATGTAGTGTCTGGTAAGCAGGTCGTAGAATTCAAGTTGCACATATCATATACTAGAATAAGATGTCACAACGGTGGTTCTCACTATCCCTTAAGGCTCTACCCTGACCGGACAATGTCGATAGGCGAAGTGAAAGAGAGGAGTAACAAGGTGGAATAGGCGAACAAGTCAATCAGGACTCGAAGAGGGCTGATTGAGTAAGGGATAGAGAGCAAGAGTGCAGAGTAAACTATGGAAATGACTACAATCAACGTTCGCTGAAGACCTTCTATCATCCTTGGATCCGTCCTTATATCTCTTTCTCGTGCGCTTCACTTCTCAATCCAATCCAACGTTAAATCCATACTTCTTGCTACGTTCTGATAAGTTCGACTAACTTCGACTGAGTTCGACTAAGTTCGGCGAAGTGAGTGTGAAGTGATGCGGCGAATGGAACGTGATATGAAGTGATCCGGTATTGATGTGAGTTGATGAGGGAGTGACGGGATCTTCGGGTATGTCCGGTTATGGTTTAGTGGCGATCGTGACAGCACATGCTCAAATCCTTGCTTCCAACACCAATTGGGATCAACTACTTGCCTACTGTATGACAATGATGCTAGGAGAAGAATACCAAGTCCTGGTACAATCTCTCTGGGCCAGAAACGAACTCACTTCAACTGAAGCGAGCTCAGCTATCATGTCAGAGTGGTACAGACAAGCTGGGAATGGAGAACAATCAGCTCTGATTGCTACAACTCGAAAATTCACCAAGAAACCTGGTAGCAAGCCTGCTAACACCTTCAATTGTCGAGTTCATGGTCAATGCGCTCAATAGCAACGAGAAGTGCTATGCACAAGGCTATCCCAGACCTGGTAGCAATGTTGCTACCCTCACCAGATCCGTTGCTACCAACTCTGAAAGCGGTTTAGCAGCTCAACTTGCTACTACCAACTTCGATTTTGAGGATGAGGGTTCAGCCTACCTTGCTACAACCGGTAGCAACCTTCAAGACTGCTACATTATCGATTCTGGAGCCTCTCACCACATGATTACTACTGCAGATCAACTTACCAACTTCAAAACAATCAGTTCAACTCGAATTACTGTTGGTAATGGTCATACTTCAACTGCAATCAAGCTGGTATGCTCAGACTCGGTCCAGTCATCTTTTCCAGAGTCCTGGTTGTCCCTGGTATCAGTAAGAACCTCATCTCGGTCTCTGCCACTCCAACTGGCTGGCTACCAGTGGGAGTTTAGCAAGTATTCAGCCACTCTGGTTGACCTTGCTACCGGTAGCAACACCATCACTGCTCAACTTTGATCTGGTCTTTACTCAGTAAAGGCAAGTCATCTTGCTACTGCCCTCTCAGCCCATGCTGATAATCTACTCCAAGACTGGCATGAACGCCTAGGCCACCTAGGTGTGCGTGATGTAATGCGCTTGGCTAGAGAGGGAAGGTTGGATGGTCTGGATCAAGTAGCAGTGTTGCATTCTTGGCAAGGGAAAGCGCCTGTCTGCTTTGCCAACCGGAGTCAGAGCCTCTACACCTCTGCAAGTCATTCACACCAATATTTGGGGCCCTGCCTCAGTCCCTTCCATCAATGGTAGCAAGTACTTCCTCACTTGCTATGACGATCATACCAGAAAGATACACATCACCTTTCTTAAGTCTAAGGATCCAGCCTTCCCTGCTATGGTAGCATACATCAACAAAGTCGAAAATCAGCTTGCCACCACTGTCAAGACCATCAGAAGTGACAATGGAGGCGAATTTACCTCCCATGCTTGGTGCAACTACATGCAGAAGAAGGGAATTGAGCATATCACAGTCCCACCTGGTGCTCATGCTCAGAATGGAAGGGTAGAACGCTGTCACCTTACCATCCTAAACGGTGTCAGGACTCTTCTTGCTTCAACTGGTCTACCATTGAAATTCTGGGCAGAAGCAGCTGCCTACACAGTCTACACTCGAAATAGGACACCCTGCGGTCCAGAAGACAAGGTAACGGATGACTTGTGGTGTGGTATCAAGAAGCGCTTGGATCACCTGCAACCATTTGGTATAACAGCCTATTACAGGAAGCATCAACCGCAGTCCAAGCTGCTCAACAGATACTCTGAAGGTATGCTGTTAGGCTATCAAGAAGGAACCCACTACTATCGCATTTGGTGTCCAGACACTTCCTCTTTCATCCTCTCAAGAGACGTTGTGTTCAGCAATAAGTTGCCAGTAACTCCAGCAGAAATCTCAACACCAGAAGTTGAGAAACAAGCAGATTCTGACTCAATTATCGAGCTGGACATTGGTAGCAAGGTTGCTACGGAAGTTTCCCATGTTCAACCACCTGCTCAACTTGAGAACGCTCAAATTGATGGAGAGTTGGAGCCACAGCAACCACGTTTACGCAACATCCCCAGAGTCAACTACAGGGAAGGTAGATCAGTCACACCTTGGATCACACCTCCTCCTCCAGAGATCAGGGTGCAGACACCTGATTCAGACTCTGACGATGGCAATGAAAGCGACGATCCACTCTTGATTGGTCACTCTGGCTTGGTAGCACTATCAACACCAGGTAGCAACATTGCTACCAACAATCTACCAACTTCTTTCAGCCAAGCAGAACAATCAAACAAGTGGGAGTTTTGGAGAGCTGCTATTGCTGAGGAACTTGCCAAAATGGACAGATACAAGGTCTGGCAAGTGGTAGCAAGGCAACCCGGACAACGCACCATCTCTGCACGATGGGTCTTCACCAGAAAAATCAATGGTGAAACTGGTAAACTCTCTGCATACAAAGCAAGATGGGTTGCTAGAGGTTACTTTCAAGTCCCAGGTCTCGATTACAATGAGCTCTTTGCTGCTGTAGCTCATAAGGACTCAATCCGAATCTTCCTTGCTACTGTGGCGCATTTGGACTTGGAATGTGATCAAGTGGACATCAAGGCCGCGTTCCTTAATGGTGAACTCAAGGAGGAAGTCTATGTCAATCCACCAGAGGGCTCTGACATCCCTTCTGGCTCTGTGCTACAGCTCAAGAAATCGCTCTGTGGTCTCAAGCAATCACCAAGGTGCTTCAATGAAGCCTTAGACAAATGGCTGCGCTCTCAAGGGTTGCTACCAACCAGTGCAGATCCCTGCATGTATGTCCGCCGCACGGGTTCAGAGTTTCTCATGCTCTGTGTGCATGTGGATGATCAACTTATCGCTTGCAACAACAGATCAGCATTTGATTATTTCGTGGAACAGCTCAACAAATAACGCATTTGTATGCTCAGATTCTGGTTCAGCAAATTACTTCCTTGGTTTGAAAATCATAAGAGACCATATTCGTCACAGCGAAATCACCTTGCTTGCTGATTTACTGGAAAAGTTTAACTTGAAAGATTGCAATTCTGCAAGGACACCTTTACCATCTGGATACAAAGCATGATATTGCAATGAATGAGACACATTCGCTTGCTACCAATAAACCGTACCCTCAAGCAGTGAGAGCTATCCTGGACGTATCTACCTCTACCAGGCTAGATCCGTTGCATATTGCTGGTGTCTTATGTCGATTTATCAGCAAGTGGCCAAACAAACACTGGACAGCACAGCAAGGGAACTCTACACATTACCTATCAATCAACCAAATTTAATCTTCTATATGTAGGCATTAGATCAAGAGACAAGAAGATCCACCACTGGTTATGCCTTCAATGTCTTTGGCGGTCCAATTGCTCGGCGGCCAAAAAAACAACCAAAATGTTGCTTTATCGGTAGAGGAGCTGTATACATGGCTTCAACTGAAGCTGCCAAAGAAGCTATCTGGATCAAGCATCTACTGTATACCTCACATTTAACAGCTGATCTATCTACCCGCTTTCTCTTTCTTCTACCTCCATCGTTGCAGGATACTGTATCTTGCTTACTGCTGAACTTGACTGTGAAAGGCGTCTCTTTAGTCGTGGGACAGTCTTCTATACCGTTCTGAGCAGACAGGAGCTTTGGTACAGTGACTGACTACCTCAAACGATACTTTGGAATATGTGTTCCCATGATTGTCAAATTGCCATTTGGAGGTGTTTTGAAAACAATCTGTCATCTTACTTAACAAAGTGATCAAGATCACCGATAGTATGCACTTGAAACCGTCTATCCTCCGATCCTCCCTGCAGATTGCCGTGCTTTTTCATCGGATCCGAGCTAAAAAAAATCTATTGAAATTGTCCATTCATCTGCGTCTCACTCTTGAGATAAAGCCCTGACTGTAGACATTAGCGATGAGCTCTGAACGGAGACCGATGTCCGCCGAGAGACCGACCTAGGCAAATCTACTACGCCGCCCAGTCAAGGCTGTATCTGTGGATGTAACTGATTCTGAGCGGGACTGGAGGCGGTCAATGTATTGTTCTGCTCCCCTGTTGCACCCACCTGACGCGCAATATCGGGTGGAGGTATGAAACCCTCTTGCTGGGCTTTCAGAGTTCGTAGCTCTTGTCCTACGCGGTCCACTTGGCGTTTCATGTCTATCAGACCCGCTGCAGCCTGCAGTAGACCGTCATATTCCTCAAGGTTAGCTCTGGTTGGCATAATCAGTCTGTTTGGATTGACACCGAGCTCCGAGAGTAACTCCGTGACTCGTATAGCGGAGTTGGGCTTCGGCAGTGACATTTTCGATGAACGAAGGAACGCCGGTTGATGAAGAGGGTGTTTCGCTGCGAGATGGGAAATGTTGGGGTTGTTCTGATTTGTTGTCCGTAGAATACAGTGCATCAGGTCTGAGGTCAGCGCGATCAAGGATGTTGTCTCACCGAAAGCTGCGTTTTCCTTTGCGTTGACGGGTAGGGTAATGGACGGTAATTCTAAGTCTTCAAGTCGTTTCCGTTTTTTGTTCTAAAGATGTGAGATTGACCAGCAGACTTTGAGGGATGCCTCTCACTTTATCAACGCCCAGGATCAGATCCATATGACCGGAGTCGATGTCTACCAAACCGCTGTCGAGACCTACGACAGTTCGAAGCAGCTCATCCCGGTCCGATCTGTAGCGTCTCTCATTCTGCTCCATTCTCTTGATTTCAATGTATAGTGCTTCTTCTTCCGCGATCTCCGATGCCGTTAGATGGAAGAGCTCGGAAGCGTACTTCTTTCGTCTTATCTCGCGAGCTAAACATATCAGCAACGACAACAAAGGGGCAAACTTACCTCTATCAAAGGAGTAAGATTGAATCAGCTGCTGTTGTATTTGTGGGTCACTAGAAGTTCGAGTCCGCACCAGCCGACGACATATAGTGTAATATCTATCTTTCAAGTCCTATGCGTGTTAAACAGTTCTGTACTCGATAAGTTCGTGGACTGCGACGCACCTCTACTGATCGATGTTGGGTATCGCCTTTGGCATCTGTGTATTTGTATCGGTCTGCTGCAACGACAAACCGAAGATCGTATTCACGAAGCAAATCGAAGAGATATGAGGTCTCTGCAGATGTCCAGTCGGGATCGGCAAGGTGTTGATCGTACTCAAATTGACTATACTCCATGACAGAGGGTCCGTGAGTGCTGAAGGCCCCAAAATAGGAGACTGAAAGTCATTCAGCCAAGATTTTGATTGTAGACTAACCTGAAGCGTCCGGATCCTCATCCGATACACGAGCCCAGTGATGAAGCTCTACCGGATTATCTCGGCGTACTTGGGGTACGAAGGATCTCCACGACCTAAATAATGAGCATAGAAACCGCTTTCGCGCTTACCAATTGACTTGTCTGTCTTTAGGCTTTGGTCGTTCCCGATACTTGATGGCATTGACAGCCAGTTGAGCTTCGACTAACGAAGGGGCATTACTACCAATCAGGGCGTAGAGCTCTCGAGAAATCCCGTCAGGACGTCGAGACGTAGGATTTTTCCGAGAAACTGAAGGGCCAGCTTGCTGAGTTGATGGGAGATTGAGTATGGAGCGAACGTCACTGGACGACATCTTTCGGGAATGGAAGAAGATGAAATGAGGAATTGACTTGAGTTTCAACGAGTTGAACAACAAAGGTGCCGTGAAACGGGATCAAATTCTATGCCTCTTTGTCCTTCGATAAGTCCTTATTACTTGTGTTCCTTCAGCTATCAAAGATGGATATCAGGCAAGCCACTGTGAGTCGTGTGATGCGAATGGTTCTTACTGACCTGTGCATAGGTCGACGACCTTTTGGGCATGCAGAATGCCAATTTGCTCAATCTGCCAGAAAATTACACCTTGAAATATTGTTAGTCAATTGCGTCCGGTCTTTCTAATTTATAGATCTATATCATGCTTTGACCTGGCCTGAGTTATCATATGTGGCGGTGGATCCCCGTGGTCGCATAGTCGGCTATATACTGGCAAAAATGTGAGTAGGTTCGCTCGTTTCTGTGTGTTAATTGCGTGACAGGGAAGAAGAACCGGTGGACGTGCCCAGCGGACATGTCACTTCTATTTCAGTGTTGAGACCATATAGGCGGCTCGGATTAGCCAACAAGCTCATGAAGCAATCTCGTGCGTGATGCTTGCCAGGAGTTGCGTTGACCTCCGCAGAGGAAGCCATGGTAGCTCATTACAACGCTAGCCATATAACGCTTCATGTTCGTAAATCGAACAGAGCTGCTATCTCGTTATATCGTGATACTCTTGGGTTTGAAGTCCATATCATGGAGAAAGGATACTGTGAGTCTATTGACTGATCGTCATCGCTAAAGATAGATGCCGACGGAGAAGACGCCTATGGCATGCGTTATGTCTTTAAACCGTCCGAAAGTGGGGCGACTGCTACCACAGTGTGATGACAGAGGGATTAAGAAGATGGGCCTGGCGTGCATTGGGGGACACTATCTAGAAAGTACACGCTCTACACGTATGAAGTCAAATGATGCCGCTCGGCGTGCCTTCGTCATGGTTGCAACTCGAGCACTCTTTTGACTCCCTTATCCAAAATGGCTTGTGGCAATCTCTATGAGTGGCAAGTCTACGATCGTTAATCTGACTTCCTTGTCGCGAACGCCTGCATCTACTCACCGTTTGAGCTAAGACAGCGCAAGGCATGATGATTGGTGATATCTCGGCGAACTCCGCTTTTGCCGCCACCTTTCATGATAAGTCAATCTGATATGGCAACTTGCCTTAGCACCGTCGTCACCCGCTCTCATATATATATCGCAGTGATCTCATTATGGCTGACGACGGGAACGCTTTGGTACCACGGACAGGCCCTCCGGTTCGGCTCAGCCAGGGACCCCGGCCGGGTCAGCGTAGCTTGTATCGCCAAGAAGTCCTCGATGTGCGTGAATGCCCCTTTGTCATGATTTGCTATCTTATGCTCACGCTTCCATGCAGGAGGACACTTACACCACCGCGTTGTCGAAGATCATATCTCGAGATTTCTTTCCCACTTTACCGCATGTCCATGCCACCAATGCATATCTTACAGCCCTCACTACCAATGATACCGAATTATTGTCATCGTCGATACGCCAATTAGCAGCCCTCGCGCAGAAAAGAGAAGAAGGATCATCCACTCGGCGCGCTCGTTCAGTGTCTCGTGCTGAGCAAGCGGGCCCCTCTGACACGCCGCATACGAGAAATGCGGGGAATCTCAAGAGAACTCCCGTCGGTGCACGTAGCTGGGATACACCCGTTTCCAGATCTCCACTCAGGCCGTCAAACGATACATCCGACCAGGACGCTCGTCCGGGCAAGCGACGCAAGGCCAGCACGTCATGTATCCGTGACGATCTGTCTTTGGACGCTTTTCAAGCCGTTTACACCTCCGAGGACAATGCTTCTTTTGTTCAGATCGTCGACGAAGACAATAAACGGCGTCAAGAAGAAAGATGGCGGTGGGCTTGGGACGTGGAGAAGCAAGCTCGAAGCAGAAGACTGGAAGGAGAGGATAGGCGGAGATTGATCCTAGATGCTGCAAACAATGGGTCATGGCTGGTAAAAGGGAATGGGAAAAGGTTAACCGGAGCCCAAGAGGAAGGCGGGAGCGTCAAAGCGCTCGGGGAAGCTTGGAAGCAGCCAATGATGGTGACCGCCAGTTGAAGTAATCTACAGGAAAGATCCAGCACTGCGATGGTATTGCGGAATCGATCGCCGGCTGAACCAGCCGCCAACATATCCGAACAAGCGGTTCCACTTGACCATCCGCTATACAAAGCATTAAAGGATGCAGGGCTTCCTTCTACTGCCCTTGTTGCCGAGGACGGTAGTGTCGTACCTCATCAAGATATTGCTGGAGACAGGGTGGTGAGCAGAGCGAGCACCTCTGCGGAGCAACGGGCTAAGCTGGACCCGTATGGGTCGTCAAATGGCTCTTTCGAAGGGAATGGGTCCCACCAATGGGCTTACAAGGTGAGCTCTTCATAAACCGATTTCGTTGACCCCTTGCAGACTATGAACAATTTTATGTTCCCTGCGGATGCCAATACGAAACCTTACCCTCAATCTAGCGCCCGAAGTACCGCCAAAGACGTCAGTCGACCTACCAAAGCGATTAATCATGCAAACACCAGGATATCGGAAGAAGGTGCTAATGAAGGGATTTTGCACAAGTCGGAGGGAACAGTTCGTGGGAGTAGTCCAGCAAGGAGCTGGGTGGATGCTGCTGTCAAGGGCACCCCGTGTGAGTCTGTAGGAGTAAACGAACAATTCCTGCTAATGCAGACCAGATCATCGTAACGCTGCGAATACGGTTGAAAGCTATCCTCTGTTGCCTGTCGACCCTTCGCCATCACCGGCCGACTTGCCTTCGCTCTTGACTTGGGGCTCCCTATTGGCTACACCTCGGGCTTTGACCTCCGGAGCCGATCCATTGGAGACGTCCGGATCCTCGTTTCGGATGCCTGAGAGCAAGAGAAGAGACGAAATAGGTCGACGACTGGGAGATAAGGCGAGTCGATCAATGCACGATCGGGCCAAAGGTTTCGCCGCGCGCCCATCGAAGAATCCGACGTTACGCGCTTTAGTCGATACATCTCAGCAGTCTGTTAGAGGCGCACGGAGCTCAGGGAATATGCCACCCCCTCCCAGCACTCCAAAGCGTCAGGCCGATTCCTTGACACCCGCTGCAAAACGCTTGCTAGACAGGAGTGTAGGCTCTGGCCGCCTCGGCATCAGGCCTAACCGTAAGGAGACTGAAGGTAAAATTAAGGCTGTAGGACAGATGGATTGGGCCACGTCTCCAAGGAGAAGACCGAAGTAAAGTCACATTGGGGCAACAGAGATAGATTACATGCATTCTCTTCCAGCTCTCATATGAGTACATCTGTGCCGATTAGATTCTTCCTTCACGCTGTCGGCGATGAGCGATCCCCATTCTCCCATCGATCCCATTGATA
>JALPCA010000195.1:0-17485 GCA_026538345.1 Cryptococcus sp. GC_Crypt_4 | reverse complement strand
CAATGACAATTGGATCCAGCTATCAAGCGACGGTAAATCTCATGAATCGTATTGAAAGTGTAATCAACTAATATGACAGATTCGAAAAACGTATTTACATCCCATTACCCGATGTTCAAGCTAGGAGAAAGATGTTCGAGTTGAATGTTGGGTCTACACCACATGGATTATCTCCTTCAGATTTCACTTCTCTAGCCGAACAAACCGAGGGTTACTCTGGAAGTGATATCGCTGTGATTGTGAGAGATGCCTTGATGGGTCCAGTCAGGAAGGTCCTGTCTGCCACACATTTCAAGCCGGTAAGTAATAGTTGGCTTGATAAGACATGTGCTTAAATCACAGACCACGATTGATGGTCCCGATGGACCTATCAATAAACTCACACCTTGTTCACCTGGTGCACCTGGAGCTATCGAAAAGGCTTGGACGGATGTTAATTCTGAAGAATTACTAGAACCTTTACTTGGAATCCGTGATTTTGAATCGAGTATTGCGGTGAATAAACCTACAGTCACATTGGCGGATATCCAGAAACATATTCAATTCACGGAAGAGTCTGGTATGCAGTAGGCGTGGTTCGAGATTGGGGTTGATATTTGGACTGAGAATAAGATGGTATGGGGTGGTACGTCAAGGTGGAAAGAACCCGTATTGTGCAATGAATGTAGATGTATTCATGCTGGATGTAGGGGTAGAGCTCTACAGAGATTGGAATGGACCATAAACAGATCACAGACGAGTTGGATTGGATACAGAGTTATCTTGTCAAAGCGAATACCCCCGGATCACCGACATTAGCATCCTCTCTCTACTTGTGATATATATATGATTCATACGAATTATGTCTAGTAACTGTATTTGTGAGATCGAGTACACCGTTCATGTATATTCGATTGAATACGCCATGAGTATGAGAGTATGAGAGTGTGTAAGAGAGAGAGGTTTAATGAATAATACATATTCTATTCATTCTAGATGGGCCTAGAACCTCTCGTCAATAAGGAGAGTAAAAGTGATCAGCGATCAAGTAGAGTAGTTGACGCTTGAGAAAGGGAGAAGGTGACAGGTAATTCCCTTCTGGTCGAGGGCGGCTATTAGGAGTATCGAAGGTGAGAGAGCAGAGGAGCAGAAGAGAGAATGTGAAGCCACCATACAGAGTTGGCTGGTGAAAATCTCCGCCAACTTTCCACTTCCGGTACTTGGATCATTCACGACGAGATGGGATTATACAGCGAGAACGAGTAAAGAGGCGTTATACATACAACGGGGATTATCCCCCGGATAGTTATAACCCATTGGTAGAGCAAGGGCAAGGGCAAGGGCAAGGGCAAGGACAAGGAGGATAGGAGAAGATGGGAATGGGAAATTATACATCGTATACTGTACTGAACATTTGGATCCATGCATCACATGGATGTGAATGATCGTCTTGATCTTTATCATACATCAGTGACTCTACCATATAGATCACACCGAAAGCTATCAGAGATCGACAAAGAGGATCGTCAAAGGAAATCATCACCTACTCGCAGGGAATCATCGTAACACCTCTCCTCTCTCTCTTCCCCAATTCAGATGATTCATTCTCAACTATAACTTGATTTTGAATCGATATCAAGTTGTATCAACCTATCGTGCATAGTTTGATAATCAAATCTATACCTAGAGATCAGGATAGATCGATCATACACCTCGACTCTACATACGCTCAAGCAAAGACGATTGAAATTCACCCCTCATCGCCCTTCCCCAGACGCGAAAAAGAGGCTTGATCATCCTATCAATTCCATTTCTCATCTTTCACCAAACTCCAACCTCGCTCATACCAATCACAAACCACCTCTACCTAGTGGTCATCACCCTTGATAGATCGACAGGAATACATCTCATTCTCAACTCGATTCAAGGTGAGTCAACTGAATCTACATCCATCCATCCAATCCCCCCATCCAAGACCGTTGGTCATCAAACATCTCACATATCCCATCCTATACCCTTCTTCTGTCAGATCTGAATCCATGGCTGATCTCTGGTTTCCAATTGAATCATCTACTTTACATTATCTCCCCCCTCCCCCATACCAAATCAATAATCTCACTCTCAACCTACTCGGGTCTGGACTTTACGATTCAAAACACTAAAACATCGCCGCCCTAATTGCCATTTTACCATCGACTATCCGTTGATCTCTTTGATTGTTCTCTACCTACCCTTGTATCTGGATCACCCATCCACCACCACCTCTCTCCCGTGTACATCACTCATTACAAATCACCCCATCAACCCCACGTTTTCCCGGATACACCTTGATCAATAATCAGCTCTCCCACCCAATCAGCTCCACCTACCCCTTCAAAGGCATCCATCCGTCATCATCACATACATCCTTCATACCAATCATTCGTAATCATCACAGCTCCCACCCAAAACAGCTGATACGGTGATACCTACCTTCTCGACCTCTTCTCCCATCCATCAATCGCCCACGCCGCCTCATAGGCAGGACAGGTGGTCGGCTTGGCATTACTCAAAAGTCAACTGAAGACCAACTCTCTCTCATTTATACCATCTGAACTCAATCTACTCTTACCAACATGGGCGGATGCATGTCTACACCTTCCACTCAAGAACCCAGTCGACCTGTCGCCTCGGGTTCAGAACCAAAACCAATCACAGCGACTAATACCACTTCACCAACCACTCAAAGACCATCTTCTAATCCTACTTCACAACCATCCAATACTATACCCACATCTACATCAACACCGAATAGCGGTGTACAAAACGGTTATTCAACACCAAACTCTGCCCCACAAGGGACGAATGGGTCAGCAGCCAATCAGGGTCTAAGTGCTGCATTAGCCGAAGTCACACCGGAGCATAGAGGAAGTAAAGATAGGAGTAACGCGATTGATAGGCAACTTGAAGATGATTCAAAGAAGTTTAAGAGAGAGTGTAAGATTCTGTTACTGGGTATGTTACTCGACTCGATCTACTTGGTTCACAAGCTGATGACCTCAGGATCCGGCGAATCTGGAAAATCAACCATTGTCAAACAAATGAAAATCATCCATCAACAGGGTTACTCGAAAGATGAATTCCTCTCGTACAGAATGATAGTGTAAGTATCTTGGTCTAGGTGTGAATTCTCTAACCATTTCGTAGCCATAAAAACGTGCTTGACTCTGCACAAGCACTCATCATGGCCATGCGAAAACTTGGAGTCGACCCGGATGAGCCAAGCAACAGAGTGAGTTTTTGCTGTCCTCACTGCAACAAGCTAACTCCTTTAGACATACGCGGACCGGATTTTGGAATACAGAATGGAGTCTGACCCCCTAGCAACCGTCAGCACGGATATTCTAGGTAATATCGAATCACTTTGGCATGACCCAGTCATCCCATCCGTCATGGACCGATCATCCGAATTCTACCTGATGGATTCAGCCACTTACTTTTTCGCAAACATACGCAAGATCGGTGCTCCTGACTATGTACCGGATGAGGCGGATGTCCTAAGAGCGAGAACAAAAACAACGGGTATTAGCGAGACGCGGTTCAATATGGGTCAATTGAGTATACATATGTTTGATGTCGGAGGACAACGATCAGAGAGGAAGAAGTGGATTCATTGTGAGTCAAGAGAGGGATCGAACAGGGTTGAGCTGATGGTTTTCAGGTTTCGAGGCGGTTACTAGTATCATCTTCTGTGTGGCGCTGAGCGAGTATGACCAAGTGTTGCTGGAAGAGAATGGACAGGTGAGCTGATTGGCTCTGAATAAACGGCGTCCACTGACATTTTAGAACCGAATGCAAGAATCCCTAGTCCTGTTCGAATCAGTCATCAACTCGAGATGGTTCTTGCGAACATCGGTCATCCTATTCTTGAACAAGATCGACGTGTTCAAACAGAAACTACCAAAGATACCACTAGTTCACTACTTCCCGGAATACACTGGTGGAGCGGATATCAATAAAGCCGCAAAATACATTCTGTGGAGATTTACCCAAACGAACAGGGCGAGACTGAGTGTGTACCCACATTTGACACAAGCGACGGATACGTCCAATGTAAGTGCTGAAAAGGTAGAAATGAGCATAGCTGATAATGTCAGATTCGACTGGTGTTTGCTGCGGTGAAGGAGACGATCCTGCAGAACGCTTTGAGGGATTCGGGTATTCTATAGGCGAAGACAACTGGCCGCAGAAAACACCACCCTCTGCATCGTCGTCGTTCTCCACTATCTTCCTAAAAACCGACTGGATCCCTCATTGTACCGCCACTTCTTGAAAAAGCCACTTATAATGTCCGCCAATACAGCTCCTATTGTATCATCACCTAAACTCATATGGTGGACATTGCAAAAACCGACCTCAATAAATCACACAGTCGAATAATTCATCATAATACCTATATTTCACATCGACGAAATCTCTGACGACCACCCAGTATTCTCGCTATCCGACCAATCTCAAATCCTTGTCAACCGTGTAATTCTTAGACCCTCCGATCTCTATGCAGGGATCTCATATCGACTCGATTCCTTCCTTCCGGTTACCCATTCTTTCTTTTCAAAAACTGTTTTAATTCCCTCTAGCTATGCAGCGGCACCTCGGCAGACAAAAGTGGATTATTATATTCTGAACCCTGATAGTCAACAGTCAACCTCGACCTCTTTATCACCTTGTCCCCTTTTCTTCCGCTCTTCTTCCTTATCCTTGTTCTTTTTTTGTTATACAGCTCGTGAAGTACGCCTTCTAGCGAACCAGCGGTCTCTGCCGGAATGTAGGGTTTTGCGAGAATGCAATCATTTCAGAGAGTATGGGAGGGTGGTGCGAGTGGGCGGCTATGCTTACTGACTACTGACTACTGAATGCTGATTGAGGACTGCTGATCAATGACCGCTGATCGCTGACTATTGCACTCCGATCACTGTTTATTCATTCCTCACTGTCGTACGCTGAATGCTTCTTGCTCACATTGACTGATTACAGCTTTTGAGGGAAGCTACGATTGCTGCTGACACTGCACACTGGATGTCGACGAATTGACGGCTAACAGATACGAGGTAACGAGTGAAGATTGCACAGATCCGACAAGGAAGCTCACGATTGACTTGTATATTGATCGAGACTTTGGAGTGATACCTTTGACTTTTCCCCAGATTGATTAACATTTCCGCCTTTGTCGCTGATCATATCGCTCAGTCAACTACCTCTCGTCTTGGAGTCAAAACCAGGAGAAGAAGAAAGAGGTGGTGAAATCCGGTCGTCAAGGAAGGAAGAGGGGTTGAAGGACTTGATGGATTGATCGAGATTTCCATCATTCTTCTTTCTCATCTTGACTTTCTTTCTTTCTTTCTTTTTCATTTCTTCTCTGAGTCTCTCTCTCTTTCTCTCTTCCCGAGTTATATAGGTCATTTGGAGAGACATCATGTCGAATTATCAATATGAACCCATGGATTTAGACGTTTCCCTTGAAGAAGTAAGTCAGTTCCCTTCTTTGATGGCTGGCAAACCGGCGATGAAATATCATCTGATTATAATGGTGCTGATCACTTCCTCTATAGCTCATTGCTCGAAGTAGGAGATATGGATATATGGGGAAAATCACCAAAGAGGAAGATGGGTCATGGGAAGAGAGGATCAAGAGGAATTCAAGTGAAGAGGGAATGGATATCTTCAGAAGGACGATTGAAGATGTTGATAGTTCTCTTGATGAGGTGAGTAGAGGTTGGTTTCTTCCAACTTTGGTCTACTTCTGCTGGTGGTACACCTATAAGGAGGATACTGATCCATTAGGTGATTAGACGAAGAAGAGAATTAGGGATGATTCATCCTTCTCGTCAAAGCAACTTTGGTCAAGGCAACTCTGGTCAATATGCTCGACCACCCCGACCAATCCCCATTGGTCCGAGAAATGGATTACATTATACTCCTCAAGTCCCTTCTACCGCTCATTCCCTATCATCTACATCAACTCGAGCACTTCCACCTCACATCGCTTCCTCAACCTATACCCCCAAGCCTCCCTTCTGGGCCTTTGGTCGTTTCCCTTCGAAACACATCAAAATGAGTTGTATCCCTCCTGATGTGACTACCTTGGATATCAAAGAGATGCTAGAAATGGAGGTAGGAGCGGTCATCAGGGTAGCAATTGAGGACGAAGGGGGTCAGGGGAATGTAGCATATGTCGAATTTGAGGGATATGATGCTTGGAGAGCTCATGAGATGTGTGAGTTTGTCTTCCTTCTTGAATTGATGTACTATTATTGATGATGTTCAAGTCGATCAATGCGTGGTTGATCAGAGTCAGTCATGTCGTATACTTGCGTCCATCATCATGATATATACTGACTGGATCAGTCTACACTATATCGATTATTCCTTTACCCATGTCTGAACTTCAAACATACCCAACCATATCACCTACACCTCACCTTCAAAATCGATTCGGAGCTCATGGACATGGTCCATTCCGACAGCGTAATAGGAAGAATAAACCGAATAAGGGGAGGAGGCAAAAAAAGGAGAAGAGCAGAAAGAGCGGCGGTACTGAATGATATTCAAAGATCTGGGAAATTGGCAGGGACGACCAACGGAAATCATACGAGGTGACCTTATTTTTGGGTTAATCAAACTCGTTCTCTCTGGATCTCAAACCCTTGCTCACTTTCTCCCTCAGCCCGCAAATTATCACCCATTGAATAGAGTTTCATGGTTTTCCTCAATATTCGGGTTTCGAGTCATTCTTCATTTGATGATTGAAAGTCGATCTTTCTTTATAACCTAGTTGTATATAGCTTAAACTTGAATAGTTCCCTGGCTCAGTAGAGTATGATTTCCGACTAACATATGGTGGACCACCGTACAATATGCATCGTTTCAAGTTAAAATCGTTGAGGATCGTTAAAGATCGTTGTATCTCGTCATATGTAAAAATGCCATCCGTTCCCACAACTTGATTTTTCATCTTCATAGCTACTGTTTGATTTCCAGCGCGAGGTTCTCATATTGGACGTAGGGGTGATACCGGGTCTCCATGGGATCAAGACATACCTTCGATGGCTGAACTCATCGAAGATGGACGTGGTGTCGGTGAAACTTAGTGGTTGTTAAGGTCAGTGGCGAATGGATAGCGGATCGACAGTTAAAATGCACAGAATCCCGGGGGAACAAGAGAACTCGCTCGTAACTCATACATAAGTACGATGGGACTATTTGATCCTCAGGCTGATGGGACAGTGAGATATGACAAGTATCAGCACTAAGTCTAGCTCTCTAGTCGAACAGTTTGACGACGACTCTGCCTTTTATCTACGCATCATCAGTCACTTAGTCATGGATGAAGAGACCAGAAATGTCCACTCACCTTTCCACCTTGTAAATCTCTGAAAATATCTGACAATTCATCTAAGGGCCTTATGACCTTCTCCACTTTTACCTTACCCAATGCTACAAATGTCAAAGCTCTTTTGGCTTCTGCCCTTGTACCGAGGGATGAACCGACAATTCGAGAAGATTGGAGGACGAGTTGATTCGTGTCGATTTCGATTTTAGCATCTTTGGGTAAACCGACACAGACGAGAGTAGATCGGAAACCGAGGTATGAGAGGGCCTATGAAGGTTTTAGCTCATGACTTGTACAGAAGGGAATAAAAGACATACCTGCTGATAAGGCCCTTTTACACCTGCTGTGATGATCGCTGCTCTGGCTTGACCTCCTATTGCCGCTATTACAGCTGCTGGTACATCCTGATACGTCAGTCCACCATCCCGATCTTATTCGAATTAGCCATTCCATCCACCTTCTCCTGCTGGTAGTCGATGAAAGCATGAGCGCCATATCCTTTCAGCATCTCCCGCTTATCGTCTCCAGTATCGATACATGCCACTCGACAGTTCATCGCCAGAGCGTACTGATCATCAATCGACGCTACGCTTCAGAGACTTACCTGTACGGCTAAATGACCTAATCCACCTCCTGCACCGGGAATGACAACCCAATCTCCAGGTCGTAGGTTGGCATTGAGCAGTGCTTTGTATGCTACAATTCATGAGTTTTTATAATGATGGGTTGAAAGTGAGTGCTCACTGGTGACTCCCGCGCAGAGGATTGGGGCGGCTATGGCAAGTGGGACTTCATCGGGGATAGGCGTAAGTTGAGCAGTTGTAGCCACGATGAACTCTTGGACTACCAGGTCAGTCAAATCCTCAATGTAAGAAGATACTACTCACAGACACCCTCGTGGTTAGTCCCACTGATAACCAGCTATTTCCATCAGTCCTCTCTCAACTTTAAACACCCCCAGCCTGGTCACTCACATAATCGCAACTCTCCTCATCTCCATCTTCACATGCCGCGCAATTCCCACAGGTATCTGCTATAAACTTGATACCAACTCTTGATCCGACTTTTAATTCCGCTTTACCAGGCCCATAATGATCTCCTAGAGCTACTACGTATCCTGCACCTTCATGACCTGGTATGATCGGTTCGATGGGTCGATCTGTACCGGTACCGAGCGTTATAGCCACGTCTGTATGGCAAACTCCAGCGTAGACTATACGGACTAATGCTTGGCCTGGTTTAAGGTCATATGGTTGAGGAGTAGGAAGCGTGGTGATAGTTGGGTAATCTCCCTAAAACATTCAGCGAGTATCGCTGAGCAAACGATTGACCACTCACAACATGCTTGCTCACTGCTGCTCGGTGTGTTTTCGGGATAGTTTTGACTGATTCGAAGGATGGATCCGACATGATATCACTTCAGATTACTTGATTACGCTGATTGGGTACATGAATATATGAGATAACTCCTACATATACTTTATCTATGTATGTAGAAGCGAACCCCGCTGGGGAAACGCTGGAATCTGGGTAAACGCCTACACGTACTTGGCAGACGTACTTTTTGATCAAATCATCTTGTAGTTACTACTTCGAGTCAACCCATCCCAGGCTGGACTGAGGGGGATAGACCCCAGCCCCAATCATGCTTCATGGAGAAAAAGGATTCTGACGTAGAGCGTTAATTACCTTTTAAACGCTATAACCGCCAAACTTCGGCCCGTCCGACATACAAGAATAGATCGGAGTAGATGGTATATATAACTTGGAACATCGTCTTGGGCTTATTCCCACAATAGTATTTCATACATCATGTCGACTTCATTGTACGATACGATGGATACACCAGGTACCTCCCGGTGGTTCTCAGAAACGGGAGAAGTTATCGATACTCAAATCCACCTGATTCCAGCTCCGAGTAATGATCCGGAAGATCCTTTGAATTGGTCTACAGGTAGGAAATACCTAAACTTGTTCTGTATCTTCTTGTACGTGAATTGACCCATGGCTATATACATCGTATTGACACGGAACAGGTATACGATCGCAACGAACATCCTATCTTCAGCCTTATACTCGGTCTATACGCCATTACAAGAAGATAAGAATCTTACCCTTGATAATTTGAACTCGGCACAAGGATACTTTTACTTGTATGTCTGCCGCTTACAGGTCTGATTAGTGCTGATCATATCAGGTTCATCGGGCTTGCATGTCTAATCACCCAGCCTGCCGCTCTTGCTTTCGGGAAAAGACCTACTTACATCTTATCAAGTATCGCCACTGGTCTGATCAACCTCTGGTCATTATACGGTACAGGATATGGACAATGGATAGGAAGATGTCTCTTAGTTGGATTCGCTCTTTCACCTCAGTTTGTCTTGGTAGAAGTCTCCATTGCAGATGTGGTGAGTGTCTTATAGTCGCATACGGGGATGAAGCTGAAAGCGGCAGTTTTTCATGCATGAAAGAGCGTATAAACTTGGTTTATACTGTGTGGCTTTATATGTTGGAGTCACCCTTGGACCAGTCTTATCGGGATACGTCTACGATGGAATGGGATGGAAGGCGATCATCTGGTTATCATCTGGATTCTGTTGGCTTACCGGGATCTTCCTATTCTTTTTCCTTGAAGAAACGACCTATACTCGAGATCCGATTTCAGAAACACTTGCGCACTCGAATCACCCAGAACGGATTTCGGAAGGGGAATTCAACAAGAATGAAGAGAACAAAGAACCCCATCACTCTGTGCCTCAGGAAGTGGTTGCGAGTGAGAATACAAGGTTACATACTCCATGGCATGGACCCAAGTTTTGGAAATTCATGAAGCCTCATCCGTTTGCTGGAGGGGTATTGATAAGGGGGTTCTTACAACCTATCATGTTGATCAGAAATCCTGTCATCCTGTTTTGCGCTTGGATCTTCGGGTTTTACCAGGTTTATTTCAATTGTGAGTGATCCTCTTCTGATGGTGTAATTACCTGGCTCATAATCAACTAGTCATCGCGGCTCTTACCTCGGGTGTACTTGCTGAACCACCTTACAACTTCTCCACCAGTGCTGTCGGTCTTACCTTTATTGGACCCTTGATCGCTAGTATCCCGGGGTGAGTCCTCAACAAGCTTTCATTCGCAAGATGCACTACTAATCTCACTAGGGCAATGTTTGGTGGACGAGTAGCTGATTGGTTTGCTATTCGGATGGCCCGTCGAAATCACGGTATCGCAGAAGCCGAACATAAACTTCATCTCTTCATCGTCCCTATTATCGGTATGTTTGTTGGACTTTTGATGATGGGTTTGGGACCATACTACGAAGCCCATTGGATCGTTTTCGTCCTTGGAACCTCGATTGTCAATTTCGTTGGCCCACTCGCCACCCTTTTAGGACTCGCATACGCCTTTGACTGTTTCCACTCGATCAGGCCGAATTCCACTACGGGTCCTCATGGCGCAGTACAGGATTGTGCCCCTTACCTCCTTTCAGTCATTCTGGTGGGTATGGCCATTGCCTTCGGGTTTGGATATGCGATCACTCCATGGTGTTTCGATTTTGGATTCAAAAATTTCGGAATTACAGCTGCGCTCAGTTCATTGGTGATCAATGGTGTGGCATACTTGATGATTTGGAAAGGAAAGAGTTTGAGAAGAAGTGGAGAGAGCTATTATAGAAAAGTCATCAATTATTAAGGGGTCTAAGTCGTTGTATACTCGTATATCGTAGGTTGAGATGGCAAATCTGAATGAGACTACAGACACGACCTCAACGTCTCGTCTCGACTCTCGGTCTTTGATTTGTTACAGAATGACTGGTTGTACTCACCATACCACACTCTGACACTTGTTTGCCACGGGAGATTACGAGAGAAGGAATTCGGCCGAAATATCAGGCCAGTTTCTGACTATTGTACGTTGCTTGTGAGCCTCCTTTGATCGATGTAGAATATCAAGAATGACAGGATAACTCTGACCTTTGAAGAGAAGGATTCGGAAGAAGATGAACCGCAATCTGAATCATTTGACAGCTTGGGTCTTCTCAAGTTAGGATCCTGAGAAGAGTAATGGCCAATTTGAATCATACCACAGCTTCGCGCCTTCTCAAACTTCTTTGTCAATGGTGCGAGAGCTGCTGTTCCCCTAGAGGTTATAATTCGAGAGTCTTCACACAATTGTTCATTCTTCGCCACTTTCCCTACATAAATATACCTTCTCCAACACACACCCGGTGAACTTGGTTCATTACTCTCATCAAATCACGTATACTTCTGTCAACGAAGAGATGCCCAAACGTCCCTCTGCCAGTACTCGAAACTCCACAATGACGGCTCGTCAAAAAGCTTCTAGACTGACCATACCTTCGTCAATCGATCACAAAGAAACCACGAGTTCGACCGGGAGCAACAAAATTGTTCGCTATCGCATTGATGATGCTACCAAAATAGCTGCTGTGAATTACTATAAATCTGGGCAGGGGAGCGTGGACCAGACTGTCGAACACTTTCGGTCTCGTGGAATGCGATTTTCCTATGGTTCACTTTACCATTGGGTACATGATCCCATAACGACCATTGATACAGGTAAGGCCAGCGAGTCGAAGAACGGGACACGCTATAGCAAAGAATTCGTGGAAGAGGTACTCAGTTATATCAAGCAAGATAATACAGGTATGAGTTTGCAAGCGATAGCGAAGTATTTCCGAGGAATTTACCCCCAGGCAACACTTACTGCCCGCACAATCAAGACTTGGAAGGATCAGCTAAACACGGTCAATTGTCAAGGAAACTCAAAAGACACCTTTGGTACCACCGTTTACAGATCAATGACGTCCCCTCCCAGCATCGATACCAAATCAGGCTTTGTACAGATCGATGATACGACTGTTCGTTGCCGACCCCGCCCGGCCTCCGGCTCGCTCGAGGTGGACAGGCCGAGAAGGCGCGCTAAACACGAAGAGTCGACAAAGACTGCTGCGACTTTGTTCCGGCAAAGTGCGTCGAAGACAGTCGAACACTCTGCTTCGCTCGGTATGCACATTCATCCACATAAAGGACGCATTCGTCGCCGTCGCCATCCCATGTCGACAAAAGCAGCGATCTTGGAGTATTGTGAGCGTTTTAGAAAGACCGGTTTACGGACTTCCAAACACCTTGCTTCGCTCGGAATGTGCGCTCTTAGTACCGTTCTGAACTGGGTTCATAAGCCTCGGAAAGCTAGCCGCGATGAAGGAACGACAAAACGACAGGTCTTGGCTCAATCTAATACCAATTTTGGAGAGGAATCGTGTCCACCAGAGGCTTGTTTCCTGACTGACCCAGGCCCGCTGACACGCCAGCCAGTACGACATTTTGCTCAAGGCGTGGCGGATCTTCCCTCATTTGGCGAGGCGGCCGAGGACGAACGAAACTCTGAGACCTTGAAGGGGTCGTACAGCAACTTGCCCGTCGCTGGTTTGTCTGAGTGGACGGTGGGGCAAAGATTCCGTCAAAAAAATTCGAATCATTCTGCTGCCTTCAGGCAAAGCGTTCTTGATCATTTCACAGAGCATGGCGGGAAGTACACCGCAATCGCAAAACATTATCAGACTCAAGGTATCAAGATAACCCCGAAGACAATACGCAAGTGGATTGTCACTGCTGGATTGACAGGTACCACAAGCAGGAAAAACCCCGTTGCGCCTAAGCAGAGGCAAGAAGTGGTCGATTACTGTCTGTCAAATAATGGCAATCGCCGGTTGACGTTGGAGCATTTCCGATCACAGGATGTCCACATTTATTCCCATTCTCTTGGCCAATGGATGCGAGACGCGGCAAAGAAATCAGCCCTCCAGCAGTCTCAATCCTCTGTTGAAAAGGAGACAGTTGTAGACGACCAGGAAAGGCTCTTGAGGAGTGATGGTCAGGTCCCGGAGTATAAGACTGTGTACCAAGAGAGCGAGACCTGCACCGACATCAGGACTGCCTGAGCGGAATGAGTCCGCCTGTTCGGACGAATGGGATCTCGATGACTGGCAACGTTTCGACAACTTCAAAGATCCTGCAAAGGACTACGCGTCAATCAGCCCAGCGGGTCAATCGTTACCAGGTCCAGGGCATTCAAACGAAGATTTCACCCCGAACTCGGAAGGAATAGCTAAGTCACCTCGAGCCGCCGTGCTCCCGGGACTTGAACAGTCGCCGTCTGTACTCGACGTCAAGAGCGCCGTGCCTGATGCGATGGACATGGGTCATGAACGTGATGGGTTTCTAGCAGGGCCGCAAGATTTTTCCAACAATATTGGAGGCGTAACAAATGCTGAGTTTATGTTGGCCGGTGAAGAAATCTTCGATCCTGATATGATGTTGGATATTGAGAGAGCGTTGAATGGCTGAAGCCGCACGTTTTAGTGTGTGTTTGGTTGGATGGGAAGTTAGTTGTTTCTTTGGGTCATTCGGACAAATTCCAGCAGGGTTGGCTCTGATTTTGGTTGCGGCGGGGCGCCGCTGATTCGTTGGAGAAATACGGTTAGGTAAAGAGATGTAAATTATCAGGTGATAAGATGGTCGCCCATGTTGCATTGTCAGGCTCGGGCGTCGCTGGTTCGTGATTGGGAGATATATTCTAGCAGAGATCAGCTCATCCCTATTGCTTCAACTCACTCTAGTGTCTTTGAATCCAGTACTCCAAGAATGCTTCCTTCTCCACCCAACCAAGTCTGACCCTTCGGATCTTACCCGTTTCAGCTAATACCACCGAGCAAGCTTCTCTCCAAGCGCCTTTTCCATCTCTGCCAGCAGCTTCCAACCCTCCAGGAGTATTCGACAGTATCTCCGAAGGTAAGAAAGAGGGTGAGGAAGGTGAAGCTGAAGGATGGAGAGTCCGGATAGTGAGTGATCTGGAAGGAAGCGGAGTAGGGGTGTATAAGAGGGAAGTGAGGAGATGATGTAGTGGTCGTGGAGTAGAGCAAGTCGCAGTGGATGCGAATGCAGTTGGCGCCGAGTGCCTAGAGGGTCAGTTTAGAGACAAGCGATCCAGCTTACCTCAGATATTTCATCCATACTATCCCATCTTGATCTCCACCTACATCACCTTCTGCTAGCGTTCCTTCACCAAATTTAAGCAATGCTCGACCATTACTAGTAGTTCCTTCTGGGAACAACACGATGGGTCGTTCCTCCTTCCTTCGAGCATCTTTCAGACTCTTGTACATCCCCTTGAGAGGAACGGTCGTTGAGGGTGGTAGAGTCCCTGTGCGGGAAATCAAGTCGAATATCGTAACAGGGACATAACCAAGTAAGGGAGGCTGGGGCAAATTCGTCGTAGTAGTAGCGATATTGGCAGATCCTGTACCTGTATGACGACCGAACTTTGAGGTAGGTGTACCGCTGGGAGCATCGGGTAACGAGGGGAGGTCAGAAAAGACTGGAAGGAGGAAAGTGGGGTTATGTCTGGTTTCAGTGAGATCCTCGAGAAGATACCCACCTGAATGCGAGGTAGAGCACATCGACGTAGCTTGTCCAATTTGAAATGATCAAATCTCCCTTCTGAGGCGATCTATTTGAGATTTGAAGTACACCTTTGGCGCTTGACCTGGTCAGCATGAAAGTGGGGAAGACAATTGAACTCACCCTCGTTTTGGAGATACCATCTCATGTTCGATCCACCAGTAACCCATGATCCCGAGGGCCAGTCTACACGTGATAGCGGTGAACAGTGATTCGACAGTGCGACGCAATAGCGGTATTGGCACCTACTTTGTCAGCTCGACAGTGTGAGGAGTCAATGGGGAGCTCACGAATAGGTACGAAACTACTTGTAGTACCACATGTAACGCTGCTACGATGCCCAGTAGAAGAGCTCTCGCTCCTGAGAAGGCATAGCATAAGGGAGACAGTACCACGCTGATGATCGGTGCACCAGAAGAAGGTGGGATTGGTGGAAGAAAGGGCTAAATTATGAGCTGCCTGGTCGTACCTCTGATCACCAGCTCACCTGTATACCCGTCGAGGGGTCCTAAGCACTGTCAGAAATCTCTACGATATGATTCTATCCACTCACTCTCCACTTTGAGTATTTCTCCATATTGAAGAGTGTAATATTGAGTATGACTCGAGACTGACTTTTGGACAAGAGGGTCCGAAGGAGCGGGATCAATTTCACGTGATTTCATATCCGACTCGGCTGAGATCCCCTTTTGTAGAAATGTTGGAATAGTGGTATTGTCAGACTCGTTAAACTCGTTCAGCTACAGGCAACACCCGTTAACAAACAAGATGGGATACACGCTACTGATCGATAATTACGATTCCTTCACTTGGAACATTTATGCCGATATCGCTTGTTTAGGTGGAAATCCTTTGGTTAGGCGAAATGATAAGATTTCAATCAACGATCTCGAGGTGGGCCAAGGCTAAGATATAGCTGTGCAAGTACTGATCCTGTAGGATATGCTCCAGGCCGGAGATCTTGACCGAATTGTCATCTCACCAGGGCCTGGACATCCTTCGACCGATAGTGGAATCAGTAGAGATGCGATCAAATGGGCTATGGGCAGGATTCCCGTTCTAGGTGTATGTATGGGTTTGGAGTGTCTCGTTGATGCCATGGGGGGAGAGGTGAGTAGACTGGTATGTACCGGGCGCAGTAGCTAACGGGTTAGATCGCCTATGCCGGAGAGATCAAACATGGTAAAACGTCACTTGTTCAACATGACAATCTCGGGATATACCATGATCTACCCAAACTCCTTTCTTCCACTCGATACCATTCACTTTCAGCCAACGTTTTGTCGTTACCCAAAGAACTCCAAGTTACGGCGACTACTGAGGAATCAGGTGTGATCATGGCCGTCCGACATCGAACACTTTGCGTCGAAGCGGTCCAATATCATCCTGAAAGCTGCATGTCAGAGGGAGGTAGAGGGTTGATGGCGAATTTCCTCAAGATGAAAGGAGGGAAATGGGGCGGAGAGAACGCTTGGTGTGGAGTCGTCCCCGGAGAAGAGATGGAGAAGGTCGAGACAAACGTCAAGGAACAGACTAAAGGCCTACCGACAATATTGAACCAGATTCATAAACAGCGATTAGAGGATGTCGAAGCTTCATCGTCGACTCTCTTCTCCACACCGCAAAACCTCAGCAAGTCGTTATCGTTACATACCGCTCCGCCACTCATCGATTTTGTCAAACGACTCAAGGCTTCAGACCATACGGCGATCATGGCGGAGATAAAACGAGCTTCACCATCAAAGGGAGATATCGCGCCTGAAGCTTCCGCACCAGCTCAAGCACTCCGGTATGCCCTCGCAGGTGCCAGTGTTATCTCCGTTCTGACTGAACCAAAGTGGTTCAAGGGTTCTTTGATTGATCTACAAGCGGTCAGACATGCTTTGGACTCGTTACCGAATCGGCCTGCTATTCTACGAAAAGATTTTATCCTTTCGACTTATCAAATTGATGAGGCAAGGTTGTACGGTGCGGATACTGTACTGCTCATTGTAGCCATGCTTGAACCCACTCTTCTACGACAATTATACGATTACTCTCGATCACTCGGCATGGAACCGCTAGTTGAAGTCAATAACCCGGATGAACTGAAAATCGCCCTTGAGATCGGATCAAAAGTTATTGGCGTTAACAATCGAAACCTACACGACTTTAACGTCGATATGACTACCACCACACGAGTCAATGCGGCACTGGAAGGTCAAGATGTGGTCCTATGCGCTCTTAGCGGTATTGCTTCTCGCGAGGATGTCGAGAAGTACGTCAAAGACGGAGTTCGAGCTGTTCTTGTCGGAGAATCACTCATGCGAGCTGAAGATCCTTCTGCATTCCTTCGAACTCTTGCGGGTATACCAACACCTAAACCCACTACACGAGCCAAACCGCTAGTAAAGATTTGTGGGGTGAGATCAGTCAAAGACGCCAAAATCGCTATTGACGCCGGAGCGGATCTTATCGGTATCATTCTTGTTCCAGGGGCGAAAAGGCGAATAGACGAATCTACCGGTAGAGACATCAGCGACTTGATTCGATCATCAAGGTCGGATTCACCTGATACTTCATCTTCCCATATCCCTACGGCACTTTCCATCTCCCATTCCGCTCAAACATCCACTTTACCTTGGTTTGCTCACCATTCATCTCGAATGCTT
>JALPCA010000194.1:0-17488 GCA_026538345.1 Cryptococcus sp. GC_Crypt_4 | reverse complement strand
AGGCGGAGCATTAGCAGGCCAGTTGTTATCTTGATATTCTGTGTTCCAGCCTTGCTCTGGTGGTCTTCGAGGCTCACTCGTCCTGTACCGTCCCCGGATACCCTCTACTGGATATTGGGATGGATCCCGCCTAGGTTGAGGGGGCGCAACAGCTCGATATGGTCCATTCGGAGGTCGTACTGGATCTGCAGACCGAGGACCAGAAGGTGGCTGTGATTGGTTGCGGCTGTATATTCAGCTTCCCTGCACATTGCGCAATAGTGTCAGCTCACTCAGTATAAGGGGCCCGTTCTGGCGACAAGCCTTGAGGTCTATGATGCACATCTTTCCTCTTCGCTGGACTCCTCACTCTTTGCGGAGAATGGTGTACCGGTCGACGAGGAGAAGAGGAACGTCGATGATACGATTGAACTTGATTTCGATCATCATGACTAAACCTAGGCTGGAATCGCTCAGGAACGAAGTTCATATCGTTTGGACGGCGGTTCGTCCTTCTGGAACCTTGAGCTTCCTGCCCAATTCGTTCCACAAGCGGTCTTTCGGGGCTCGGTACGGTATTCACCACCTGAGGAGCACTCTGCAACCTATTCCACTTTTTGGCTCTACCTTCACGCTCTTCTGTATCGACTTGTTGTCGCATAGCCGTGTCATCTTGAGGATCACCTTGATTCATGACTTCACGATCGTTTGACCTAGGACGTTTGTACTGATTTGCTGCCGAAGAAGGATCTTCTCGTTCTCTTTTCACAGGGTCATTTCCCCCATCTGCCGACTCGACTTTCTTGTTCTTCAGTCTCTGCAGCTTTTCTCGTAGAATCATTTCCTTGGTCCTGAAGTCGACGCTGTGTAAAGTTGGGACAGGATTGACAGGATCCTCTACTACTTCCCCGGGTTCTGGCTCCGAGTGCTTCATGAGAAAGCTTTCGGCTATCTGAGCAAGGTTTGACGGTTCGAATTCCGCTACTGAGCTCTTCTTCTGACGTGTAGCTTCTACTGTTGCTTTAAATTGACGCAATTTATCGAGAGAGTCTAGTGAGTTGAAATCCGCTGGTGACGATGGCGGTAGTGCGCCAGTCGATGGATGAGATGTAGTAGAAGGTAAAGATGTCAGAGATGGTGTTTCAGGACGTGGTTCGATCATGATCGGAGGGGGTATGGGTGTTCTAGGACCGCTAGGAGCTGATGACGGATACGCAGGAGCGGGCAGGTTACTCTGATCGACAGTGGGAGTTGGCATAGTTCCTTGTAGAGTCTGTGCTGGCTCGGGGAATCTTCCGTCGTCCCGCCTGTGATCTTTGATACCTTCACCGTATCTTCCGTATTCCCCATTATAGTGTGCGCCTGTGTGACCACCTCTGTGACCACCTCGATGACCACCTCTTGGATGATCGTGACCGTGACCTCTTCCTCGCCCACGACCTCTTCCTCGATCACCTCCCCGACTGGGATATGGTTGGTTCTCGTTCACTCTACCTTCATGTGTTGAGACAGGACGATGGGGATCGTAATTGTTTCCTCTATACGGTGGCATCTCCGGCGCACTTTTTATGGTCTGGTTTATCGGCAGACTTCTGTCTCGGGACCGTAGGGACTTGCAATGGAAAAATAGTGACGAGCCGAGTCTTGTGACACTATTCAGGTAAGCCAGACCTACGAGTTACTACCGGGCGAAAATGTCAGAATAGTCTCATATATAAAGACAACGGGACCGAACAAGGGAGGATTGTATAACCTCGCGATGTCCTTCCTTTGTGCGTGATGATCCAGGGATTGCACTGATCTGATCGTTTTGCTCCTCTGGAACAAGGGCGGCCTCTTTTTGCGAGCGCCTTTTCTTTCTATTTCTGTTTGAGGAAGGTACTGTAGCGAAAAAGAAGGGAAAGTCAAAGGGGATCTCAGAATTTCAAGTTGAAGATGTCAATCTGAAAGCTGAAACACGAGAAATTGAATGTAGCTCGAATAAGAATTGGTTATTCCGTGCCTGAGAAAGAACATTGGATCAATGACTTCGGACGCGTCAAAGATCAAGAAATCAGATGGAATCATTATAGATATGTTGTTTTCATTCATCATCTGTATATAGTCTCGTCATGTCTTTTGTGAATAGTCCTCTGTAGCTACTGAAACTGTGTATCACGACCAAGAAGGATCTTCGCTCGATCGATGAGTGTGTATCCCAAAATCGCTGAAATATGGACGTGACTTTTGAGAGGTTCGTCATCTGTCGCATACAAACTACCTTCGTCTCTCTGACCGTTCTAGCTTTTCCAATCTAATCTATCGACTTGCACATCCCCCGAAATCAAAAACATCTCAAAAACACCTTACTCCTACGCAAATTTTTACTTCATGGATAAATCACCTACCGAAACCTCTACCGCAGGGTACAGGTAAAAAGGTGTTCCGTCTGCTGTTTCCTCATGAAGGATCGAGAAGACGGTATGGGCTGAAAGAGACAAAATTTGCAGTGGAGCTAGAGAAGATCTTGGGAATCGATGGATTGCGAAGGTGGGATGCGGTAGGATGGGGAGATGCTGGAATGGGTTGTCTAGGCAAAGAAGTCGAGCGGATCATGCGGGATCGAGTAAGATTTCTCCGTTTTGTCCAGAACTTAGGCTAATGAATTTCAGATAACTCCTGGCTCGAGATCGACTCTTTCAGTTCTTGACCTAGACAGATTGCTTGACCAGCTAGCCTCAAATTCGCCATTCTCTCAATTATCCCAAGAACCCCCTTCACCTCTTGCTCAGAATCAGATTCTCACTCAACTCTTCCGGGATTCTGATTTGAGCCCTTACGCACTTGCGCTTCTGACTCAAATTGTCCTTCGTGATCTCCGGCCGTTATTGAATCCATTACCGATTCTTCGGATCCGGAATCCAACTGCAATGTTACGTCTGAAAAGCAATGCAGGACCGGCTCAACTGGACTTGATACCTGCTATGAGATGCTGGAACAGTAGAATGGCAGAATTGTACCTTAGTGGTCAAGGTGATCTGGATTGGTGTGCGGATCATGTGGAGCGAATGGGCGAAGCAAGCGGATCTTCACCTCATAAAGGTCCTGTCATTGGTCTCAATGTACAGGTGAGTCCGTTCTAGACTTTTCGGGCTGATCCTTCACTGATCCATACAGATCCCCAAATGTCAAAAGGGAAGATCGGTACAAGACGCTTTGAAAGAATTCAGCGGGACTTCGAGAAGTCTTCCTGCTAAATCTGTCTGGGCTGAAACGAAATATGACGGTTACCGGTAAGTATGGCTCTCATATATGGGGGTCTAACTGAATCGATATAGCATGCAAATCCATGTCGAAGTTCGAGATCACCAGGATGTCAGGATCCGAATCTTCAGCAAATCTAAGCGGGACAGTACGCAAGACCGGCTGAATACGCACTCGTGAGTATAATCATGGAAATGTACTTCCAAGCTGATCAGGTATCCAGTATTATCCGTGCAGCTCTAGGTCTACCTTCATCTCCCGACTCCCCTACTCATCCTTCGTTGCTGAGCCGCATACCAATGGCAAATCCTACACGACTCCCGCTACGATCTATCATCCTAGAAGCGGAAGTTGTTCCATACAACGAAGGTCAAAGGGAAGGCGGGAGAGGTCCCGGTATCGAAGAGTTCTGGTGGCTCGGATCAGCTGGTGTGACTGCTGAAGCGAGCGGTATCCCAGGATACGGCCGTGCCGTCAAAGATCATAATCGGCATCTTTGTCTTTGTTTTTTCGATATCCTTCATTTGAATGGTCGAAACTTGCTTCGAGACAAACTGGATTACAGGCGGAAACTGTTGGAAGACTCTGTAAAAGTGATTCCTGGTTTCGTGAGTCGCGATTGACAGCCATGGTTTCGGTGCTAAATAGACCAGAGTATTCTTGCGGAGTACACCGAGATACCGCTTGACCAGGGATCTCGTCTGGCCTCGCAGACCTTGCAAGCGGCATTTGAGAGAAGTGGACGGGAAAGAGAAGGTATGTTGGGTGTGACGACGATACGCAATCAGCTGATACCTCCTCAGAGGGCTTGGTGCTGAAAGCTCCGGAATCTACGTATATGGATCACCGCTGGAGATGGGTCAAGCTAAAAGTACGTTTCTGTATCCGATACTAGTCATATTTGCTGACCCGCCTTTGCAGAAAGACTATATTCCAGATCTTGGTGATTGTATCGACCTAGTCCTTCTGGGAGCGGGCTGGGATCTAGACCGAGCGCGGGAATTACGAGGCGAGTCCCGCAGTGCCTTTGCCCATGACTAGACCTAATCAATGTTCAGTCGATACATCAGTCTTCACTACCTTTTACATTGGAGTTCTGACCAATCAAGCCAAAGTCAAAGCAAAGTTGGAAACACCTCATTTCGAAATCCTCTTCAGGGCATCTTACGGCTTAGACAGACATGGCTTGGAGATCATCAATGAGAATATCCGACATGATCGATGGAAGACTAAACCGTATGACCGAGATGATCCTCTCAAAAGGGTGTGTTATCCTGCTGTCCTGTTCGAGTTGGATTATTGATCGGTCATAGCGCTTATTGGGATTGTCATGGACATACAAGATTCCAAGGGAAATGACTTCGCCTTCTGTGCTATTCGAACAGCCACTATGTGCAGAGGTCATGGGTGCAGGGTTTCAGCGGTTGATGGGGTCAGAGGTGAGAGTGCTCCATTGAAAAGTACCGTCCTGGATATACTAATCGGTTGTAGCTGTACGAACTGAGGTGGCCACGGCTACAGAAGATCCATGAAGCTAAAGAAAGATCATGGGCCGAAGGTATGTCAGATCTCTTCATCCCCTTGCATCGGGCTGACTTTCAGCTATGACATCCACCGAATTGCTAAAAACCGCTCATCAGGCTCTTGGTTATTCCTCGACTACCCCGTTGCACATTATAACCTCACCAACCAGCTCCCCCGCTGATGACTCAGTCAGGGCACTATGGCGATCTTCATCCGCTATAGCCTTAACAGATATTCCTGATTACCCAACACCGTCACCAGAAAGACCATCACCTCGGCGGATGCAATCTGCTCCATGTCTCCTCTCCCCTGTAAAGAGTTCGCCACCATCATTTACCACGACCAAGTCCGAAGCTATCGTACCCGGATCGGTCATTCAACGGAAATTAGATTTCAGCTGTGACCATGCCGCCATGGCCACAACTACGAATCCACAAGAAGGCCTAGTATCACATGCTCCGGCGCCCGAGCCAAAAAGACTCGGATCTCCGATGGAGACTATACCGGATCTGATCAGAGCAAACAAGAGACCGAGATTGGACAATATACTTGTTTTCGCGACTCCACCTTTACTTCAAGCATTCGGTGTTGAAGGAAATACTTCACGTAGGATACGAAAGAAATCGACTGGAAACTTGAGATTGAAACCGCTAAAGCTAAAATCGAGGATACGAATGGTAATCAAGGGAGAAGCCTCGCATTGGTCAAGTCGTCTAGTGACTTTATCTGTGCCCAGCTAGGGCTGCTCGGACAGCTATTCGGTGGCTTACATGTGATTTTATGCCACTCATGCCACTTGGAACACCAATCGGCGAAGAGGAATGCCCCCCCATTCTTGGTACAAGAGGGCAGAGAAAAGACTATGTACGAAGATCCTGTCAAGATCTTGCAAGATACGGTCTCTGTTGAAATCAGTGAGACAGTCGTGAGTCTTGAAGAGTATCTGGATACTCATTGGAAGCTTTCCGGTAAGTGACTTGCATCAACCTCAGTTTCAGTAAGTTTACACATTGGCTGAGTCAAAACAGAAAAGACTGGTATATCCTCTCGTCTCAAGCATGAATTGGGTGTTATACGAATCGGCTCTGATAGTTCCGATCTGATTCACCAGAGATTGCAATGGGAAACAAGGCGCGGCATCAGCCAAGTTGCTTTCAAAAAGTCCTTTGAAACGGAGATTGCCGACCTGCGAACCCATGCTGAAGCCTTAAAGAAGGAAACCCAACAGATACTCACTTCCTTCCTTGAAAAAAGCGAACTGACCACTTATGTCAACAAGCGAAAAAATTACGCGAAGAAAGTAGCAGCGCTGGTAAAGGTGTACAACACCGTTGTGACAAGTGAGGATGCTTGACAGTGGAAGGTGGCGAAAAATGATTGTTCCAAGGTTTTCGAGGATCAGTCACAGGTTACAGGAAACACAGAGACTGCAACTGCTGAGGCGGGAACCAGTGGTACTTCAGGGCAGACATCGTAATCAGCCTCTTCCCAGACGGAGGAATCAAGTACTGCAGGTCCACCTCCAGCGTGATTGGCGAATTGTCACTTTCTACCAGGAGTCAAAGAAGAGTGTCGAACGTTGTGTTTAAGGGAATTGATGATGCATGAGTAAACTACCGACGACTTTTACTTGCAGTACCACATTCTGTCGACACTTCCATTGATATTTTAGACCGTCCGATCTCGCTTTTTGTGGTTGAAACGAGGTGACGACATCATTGCAGCAAGAATAGCGCTTTTGACGGATATCCACAGATAATCCTTTATGCAAGGATAACCCCTCCTTTCACTGGCTTCGCTTATAGGCTGTATCCTCGATCGACCTAATATAAAGGAGGGCTTGGTTAGACACCGGCTCGAAAGTGCCTATAAAAGGTTGTCATCCCGAGGAGTCGCTCGCCACCACAACCAACCACTTCTTGACTGACCACCTGAATTCCAGAAATACGATAATGAGCGACACAAACGTGGCAAGCACAAAGACAGCATTGCAAAGATGGGCTGAATCGAAAACCGGTTTCTGTATTGAACGATACGCAAGTATCAACAAAGACCTATTCGATTCTGATAAGCCCGTTTCAATCAAGAAGTTGCGATCCCAAAAAATCTTGCAGGAAATTGAAAAGTCTTACGAAGACTGGCTTTCTGACACTTCTCGGCCCTCCTCCCTTAAGCAGCTGTCACGGCAATGCGGTGTGATCATCCCGGATTCCGAATTCGCTCCCTACTTGGCTCAGGAGGAGACGGAGAAGGTACAATTCGAAAAGCTGCTTGACATCCTTCGAGCGTCTACCGATACCAATGTTTCTGCATCTACAACCTCTGACAGTCTTGATCAATACTTGAAGACTCATTTCAAGACATCAGGTAAGTAGGTCTCGATGATAGATGATATGAAGCATTTTATCATGCCTTAATCGTGACTGTAGCTGACTGAACAGACAAGAGCGGTCTGTCTATGAAGCTGAAAAACTCCTTGACCAATATCCGCGTCGGCTCAACTGTCGCCGATGACACCTGGAAGAAAATGAGAGAGATCACTCCAAGCAGTGAGCAGCGACAAGCTTCGCTGAAGTCTCTTCTTAAGGATCTCCAGATGTTACAAGAATACTCAAAGGATATACTGCCGATTATCAGGCGTGAATTCAAAGAAACCCTTGAAGAGGGTGAGCTATCTATTTTCACCCAGAAACGAAAGGCCTTCAACGATAAGGTGCGAGCGTTGTCGATCGCTTACAACAGTTGCTACCAAAGCAAAAATGACGGCGAATGGGAATCTGCTATTCAGGAATGCTCAATGATTTTCAGTGGTGAATCCTCTGCACAGACAGGATCTGACGTGATGGCGAGCTATGAACCAACAGCTTCAACCGCAGAAGATGTGGCTGATTTGACTAAGGTCATTGCAGATTCCAGAAAAGCGAAACTGGGAGAGAACAGTACTGGTGAACACGATTCCGCAGCTTCCAAGTCCGAGACATAAGATACCATGGGGGAAACCTAGCAATCGATGGACGATGATGACGCAGCATACTGTGATCTGAGTGGAGCATATCATGAGGGACGGGCAGAAGTAGGACATGTATGATAGGGTGAATGATGCATGAGTAAACCACAGAACACAGTATCTAGCGGCAAGAGCATATTCACCGGGAGTCAATGCCTTGTGACTAAGGATAACAATCCAGTTATGGGATCACTCATAAGGTCAATCAAGGGGTTGCAAGAAGAAGATCCCGTATGATCTGTGCTTGACTTCACCCGGTCGAGTCATCTCCTTTATATTTGATGGTGGAGCTGTCTTAGACCCGAATCAGCATGCAGTGTATCAATCAAAGGAGAATTATGCGCCAGTGCAGTCGTTGTCCATTGATGGTCGCCACCCTACTGATCTTCCATGATAAATAGACGCTTTGTACTTCCTCCTTGTCATTCTCTTTATCATTGGCTTCCCCCAAACTTGAGTTGCTTTTGACTTTGAACTTGTTTCAATAAATCGAAATCTACCGCTGCGACTTTACTCAGGCATCAAACGCTGATTTCTGATGAGCCACCCTACTCCAATGTCAACCGGTTCATCAAAACCCCTTGTCTCGGCTTCAGCGAATACAATACCTCCCCATATCCTTCTACAATGGTTGTCTCGAGACATCCAAAGTGCAGACAAGACCATACGTATTACACTTTCGAGAGCACATCAATGGTCGAAAAGCAACCAATCACCGAATACCGAAAGGGTAACACAGGCGTCTCTTTCCTTCACTGAGACCTTGAAGGAAGTAATACTTGATGAACGCTTTGTACCCCGATTAAGGACGATCAGCAACCTTGCTGCTGAATCGGATCAAACGTTGCGTTCAAGTGAACTGGGGATTGTGAATCGCCAAATCGAACAATATGTGGGCACATGTGATCAAGCATTATATCTGCTGGGAATGCTCTCCAGCGATCCTTCTAAGGCTTCGAGGACAGTATTGATGAAATATATCAAACGTCGATGGCCAAGTAGCCGAAAACCACGTGAGCTGCTAACCCACCTAAAGCCCAGTCGAACACGCACTGATGAACCCTACAGGAAGATCGAAAGGTATCCGCAGGATTCAATGTGAACTTGATGAGGTTTTCGTTGAGCGAAACGGTTTGACAAAGACGCTTGGTGCACTACTTGCTGTCAACTATGGCACCTCGACTGAGAACGATCGACAGTATACGATGAACGTCGTCTCCGAGCGACTTTTGGCTCAACAAAAGCAATACTTCCAATTCTCCGAGACATTCGAAACATTGTCCAAGGATGAAAAGTACTCGAAGCATACCAAAGGGATGACTAGGCTGAAGCGCAGTATCTATAGTCTGGGAGAGGGTTTGACAAATATTCACACTGCGGTCTCCGCTTGCCACCGGGACAAAACACACCTATTACAAGCTACGATTACGACTGCTTGTCTTATGAATCTGAGGGACATAGAAGCTGGAAGACCTTATCGTGGAGGGAATCGTGCTGATACGACCTTCTCATTCCCTGATGATACGCTGCCAACAGTTGAGAGGGTTACAGCAGAGGTAGAGGAAGTATCTACCCAGATGTCGAATGCCACAATTTGAGTTTCAGGAGGAAATTGCCACTTTTGGTAATCCTTTGTAATTTCAACTGAAATATCTGGGATGCACAGTTTCAATTCCTCGTTGACTTTATATATACACACATATTCAATCAAGAGATAGCTATAGATTCGGTAGTCGAGAGGAGCAAGACAACCGCAATATCACCATTCATATCACTCGGAAAGTAGAACCGCCACAGACCCTCGCTTCAACCCATATCGATCGACCACCATGTCGAAGCAAGCAGCTGCAGTTGTGGTTGTAAGCTGAACCTCCCTTTTACCTTATGATATATGGCTGACTTGGCAACAGAAATTGATAGTGCCAGCAGGAAAGGCGACACCATCTCCGCCAGTAGGTCCGGCGATGGGAGCTAGAGGAGTTAAAGCTATGGATTTCTGCAAAGAATTGTGCGTTCTTCATCATGTCTCCAGACTATTTTCTGACTATACAGCAACGCTCGAACAGCACACTACAAACCCGAGATCCCAATCCCTACAACAGTCACCATCCAAGCCGATCGAACATTCACCATGACAACACGTACACCGCCAGTCTCGTATTTCCTCAAGAAAGCAGCTGGAATAGATAAAGGGACTGGAACACCGAGTTCAGGACCGACAAAAGGCACAGTAACACTAAAACACATCTATGAGATTGCAAAGATAAAATCAACGGATGCGCACTTGAAGGATGTGGGAATAGAAAGTTTATCAAAGCAGATAGTTGGAAGTGCGAAAACGTTGGGTTTGGAGATCGTGCCGTGATGTATAGGAGGATTGGTATGAGGATACGGTGGTATGAGGATACGCTGGGCCTGGAAGATGATACTCATGACCTGAAATGAGATCAAAACGAAGGATGATCAGACGGAATGACATAGAGAAATCAGTTTAGTCGACGCAAGATCTGCTCAACATCTCGACATCACGCAGAAGTGCATTCCCATATAAGACGGACCCGACCCTATCTCTCAACCACCCAACATCGTACACAAAGGGCGAACTAAGGCGTAAGGATCAGCTGGGAGAGATCGACGCTACTCACAACGCCTTTGACTAACAGTCATTACTCGCATTCAACCAAGGGGTTGGGGCAAAGAGCAGAGGCGCGCATATGCCGGCCATGCAGGTTCCTTGAACTGCAGAGCACGCCGCAAGTGCAGCTGGAGTACCAATACCAAGAGTAAAGGTACCTATGATCTCACGTCAGCCTATCCACCTCGATCGATTTGAAGTTACAGGGATGATTGGAAAGTCAAAAGGATAAAGCGCTAAATACTCACCGGCGATCCAGCCAAGAGCTGAACAACATCCGACCCAAGCGATATTGCAAGTGGTCTGACAAAGACCATACGCGACCGGACCACCATTGGCCTGAGTGGCAAGGAGTAAGAGCGGAAGGACGGAGAGAATGAAGACTTTCATTGTTGACTGATATATAGCGTATAACGCTTGAGTGAGAAAGTAGTAGGTACCAAGATTGTGCAGCTGAGTGAATGTACGGAGTGGAAAACAAGATACAGTTCAAAATTGATCTCACAAGGATGAACTATAGTTTGTGGCACGTTTGCCTCGCGACAGACAGGAGAAGTGTGTCGATAACAAGGCACGGATTGCTAGGGGCTGCAAAGGTCGCGGCTCGATTATCACAGATGGACGTAATGCCGGAGACAGGAAGTGTGATCTGGTATCAGCATCACTTCGAGCTTCTAAACAACCACGAGGACCGACCCAATCGATTTAGCATTAGGTTACTTAAAAGGGACAAGATCTGACCAGTGTCGCACAAAATCGTGTAAAGAATATATATGCGGAACATGTCGTTCATACAATAATGCATCGCACGTATGACTGGACTCTTCTCTCTCTTCCGACAGAAAACGCATCACACTCCACGCCGCCCCGGAGATGGTCTGCTATCATTATTAGCCCTTGTTATTCATGACGGAGGAATAGCTTACGTAGGACGAAGACCATGCTCAAATAGTCGGCGCGATTGCAGTTGCAGCACAAGCTGTTGTACAGGCACCCTGAACCAAAGAACAGGTTTTTAACGCTGCAGGAATACCAGGTCCAAGAGTAAAGGTGCCTTTGGTAGAACCATCTCGTCAGCCGAAACCACCTGTTTCTTGGGGATAAGTCGCTCACCGGCTACATATCCAGCTGCCACACAACAGGTAACGTGACCTGCATTGCAAGCACTCTGACATCCGACCCAAAGAAAAGGGCCGCTGTAAGCTTCTCGAGTGGCGAGGACGAGAAAAGCGAAAGTGAGAAGGATCATGTTCTTCATTCTTGCAATGATCAAAGGAGTAATGGCTAAGACTTGAGTCGTAGAGAGGCTGCAAAATCGTTCTGTTTGGGATAAGTTGGACGATATGAGTTGGATTTTGTAAGTCGATTGTGAAGGGACGGAATGAATGATAGTTTCCTGTTGATACCATTGTTATATAATCACGGATCGTGGTCACGGGAGCTGCGAGAGCCATCACCTACACGAGGTTCGCATCAACAGAAAACGTTGCTACGAGTCGTTCGCCTACGAGGTGATTGGGATTCGGCAAAGTCAAAGGAGGTTCAAGCCGAATGAATATAGCCAAGTTCCGGTTGATAGGATGCTTAAAGCATGTTTTTCAGGTATGGACGGACTACTCGGAACTTCATGTGGGCTGTCATCAACGTCAATGGACGATCAGTAAGGCCTGATCGGTCATCGTTATCAAATAATGATAATATCATCAACACGAGGATACTTATAGTACATGCAGGGATGATCAATCGATCGAACACCTACTTCTCCACGTGTGTGGTCTGATGACAATCCCGAATGCTAGTAGCCATCTTCTTCCTCCATCTTCTGGACTGTTTTCACATACTGCCGAGCCATATCCGCCAGCTGCGTTTGACCTACGCTTTCGTCAACCCAGATCCGCTGGTATCGGATAATTTGGCTCACCTATCCTCTCTATCACCATTTTTGCCAAATCACGCTTCTTCAGGCCTATGATCTCGTCGTTACCCGTCAGTCTGAGCGAGTCAGCGTCGATCTAGATACTCAAGCGGTACTCACCGATTGGAGTCACAAACAAAATCCTTGACCAGCTCGTCCGCTTTCGCTCTGAATCCCAAATCTCCTAACGTCCCCGCATATGCCTTAAGCCACGCTTGATATTCCTCCCTACTCTTGAGTAGCACTGCTGCACTCAACCTCATTTCATACAAGCTCAGCTGCCTAGCTTCATCCCACCACTTCTCGTCGCCTCCAGTTAATTTGGGTGTATTGCGTGTGGTAAGGATACTCGCTATTTCGTCTTCTAGTTGCGACACCGCCCCCCGTACGGGATTCCGTGACTGTGGATCGCTCAACCACCAGGGCGAAGCGACATTCACCCAAGATGATGTTGTTGAGTCGTACGCATAGGCGGTAGGTTCTGAAGTTACAATGATGGGGACGCCGCTGGGTCGGACGTCCAGTCGAACGAGATCCAAGAGATCGGTGGACGATGAAGAACTGGGGGGATTAAGTAGGTGGGACATTGAGGCGGGTGTGAAGACGGCCTTTCTTGATCTCATATCACTGATTGATGTCAGTGACGTCCTCTGAACACGTAACGTGACTCACAAAACTTGACAAGTGCAATCTCCGCTGACCACTGCTAGAGAATGAGCTCGAGAGCTGATCTCCACCGCTGGTGATGGTAGAATCAGGGTCAGAAAGCTAGAGGTGTTAGTCATAAACTGTAATGCGCACTAGCCAACTTACCGTCTTCCAGCTGGAGAGTAAACAATCAAACTTCCATCTTCGCATGCTACTGCACTGAAATGCTCCGTCATTGTCATGACCAGGACCGCAGACGGAACAAAGTCGACCCATTGATCTTCTCCATCTTGGACACATATCACCTTGTTCTTCGCCTTTTGGTTCTCCGCATTATGCGCCTCGACATACAGCTCCAGTTGCCCATCACGAGGTTTCGTCCGTAAGATCGATTGTATACTCGGTAAGGGTAATGATCTCCCTGAACCACCTCCAGACGATATTGGTGCTGCACGAGAAGCGCGTATCTCCCTGATATCCGCGTTGCGTGAGGAAGAAGCCATAGTGTTCCCTCTCGACATCCTATCGTCGAATCCGCTTGCCTTCCTCTTGTTACTGCGAGATGGACCAGCTTCCATATGCCCATTTGTGAAAGCGTGATGAGCATCTTGGAACATTCGAGCTGTATTAGCTTGAGCGCGAGACGGGCTTTCCAGAGGTTGAATAGGAGCGGAAGAAAAGGCGTCACCGGTATCTCGAGGAGGTCCAAATCCGTTACTGCCGAGATCGATTCGTCTCTTCTGAGGTTTTGGTTTGCCTTTACGAGGTTGGAGGACATTGACGTGGCTTCCGGTGGTTTGGGGAGCTCCAAAGCTATTAGAGGTGACGGATGGCGCGGCTTGTATCGGTGCTCGACGAACGGTGGGTTTGTTTGGTGCAGCATAGCCGTATTCTCGAAGCACGACTTCAGTCTTGTTCATCTCGGCGAGTTCAGGGAACTCTTCGGGTTTGAAGCTGATGGCACAGATTGTCCCATCGGCAGAACAACCGTATAGCTGGTATCCATCATTTGCCCTGTATCTGTCAATGTTGTAGACTGGAGTGCGAACCGAAGACCTCACCAGCATAGATCAAGCAGAGGTCGACTGAAGATGTCTTGTAGGACTACCAAAGGCTTGTGAAGAGTATTCCTCCAAATGGAAATACTGAAATCATCGGCACCAAGTGCCACCATACAGGAAGCAGTCGCTCTTCCTGGCTCGTCTCCCGCTCGGAAGAATAATCGAGGGTTAAAGGCCTACACGGTATGAGCTCAATGAAGATCTCTGATTCCAGGCGACTCACAGCAACTTGGATAGTATTAGCGTGTCCGACAAAAGAAATGTCCGAATTCCACCCTTCTCTCTCGATAACAGCAGCAACGAAGACTGGACCGTTCATAGCATTCGAAGCGGCGATGAAAGCTCCATCTGGAGACCAACTGGTTCACATTAGCTGCCCATCGCCTAGAGAACGTCAAACCCACCTCAGGCGCCGGAAGAAGGTCGATTTAGGTGAATTTTCAAATGGCTTCTCTACACTCTGGACACAAGACCAAGTCTTGGTATCCCATATTTTCACGGTTTTATCATCAGACTAAGGAAGATGTCAGCGTAGCCTGGCAGTGGAAAGTATGTAAAGAATTCACCTGAGTAGCCAGAAACTCTCCCACTGGATCCCATGTCACACCCTTGACAAAATCGCCATGCAGATCTAGCTTTCGCATACGGTCTGAGGCTGCGTCAGCTGGGATTTACAGTCCGGAATCCTGGGTAGCTTACCGAATGTTTGACCATCCCATACCCATACCATCTTGTCCAATCCCACAGAAGCCATCATTGTATCATCCCTCGACCACGCAATATCGATGATATCTGCGAAAGGCCCAGTCAGCGGATATTTTTCAGCCTGTAGAGAGGGAAAGAAATACATACCTGCAGTGTGTCCCACTAGCCTTGTCAACGCCTTCCAATTCTCCACATTGACTTCATCCGATCCGAATACTCTTCCTCCTCCATCTGGATCTATACCCCATATGACAATTACAGTATCATCTGAACCACTCGCTAGGAACCGTCCGTCATGAGACCATCTTACAGTGAGAACAGATCCTGCGAATGTCAGCTCTGTCTGAGTAGACACCTGGTAAGCTTACCGGTATGAGAGCTCATTGTGCATAGTAATTTGTGATTTGCCTCGTCTGCATCGGCATCTGCGTCGAGAATAGGTACAGTCGACCATATTTTGACTTTTTTGTCTGTATCCATGTCAGTCTGAAGTGTACAGAGATCACATCAGCGAGGAAGGTGACTCACCCAAACTACCAGTTGCGAGACGAGTTCCATCCGGATGCACCGAGCAGGAGAAAATGGGTGATTTTCTGTCCTTGTCATCTACAGCAGTATGAGCTTACTCGAATCTTGAGCGCGATTTCATCAGCTCACCGGTGTGCTTAACCCAATTGGGTTTGGTAACTCTCATATTGAAAGCCAGGGAAACCGCTCAGCCGGAGAAGAAGGAAGAAACGGTCGAAGTTTGGCTGTCGGCCGGGTCAGTCTGCCGTAGGAAGACCTGTAAAGTCTGGTCCAGTCAGATGATCTACGTCTACTTCCTGCGAGCTCCCAATGATTTCTTCGTCGATGTTTGCAACGAGGAATGAACTATAGTTGAAACTGCAACAGCAGCAACAATCCGAAACGCGTTAACGGAATCAAATTCCTGACTCATAATATTAAAGTTAAATTTGCCACCCACCTATCTCACGCGTCTTGTAAACAACATCATATCAACATCACTACTTACTATACACTATTTTGCTTCTTCTTTCATCCTCTACTGACTAAGAAAGATCAGCACTACAACATGGCACCACGCAATTCCACTTCCAAACCAGCTAGAAAATCTCAAGCTTCAACTGGACCTTCACCCATTGCAACATCGAGTAAAGTCACATTGGACTCAATACCTAGTATCAATCTCCCGGATTCCATCACACCTGATTATGTCCCCGTGTATCGACCCAGACGACCTTTCACAGAGCAAGAGAGAGATACACTGATCTACGAAGTACGTATACAATCATGTTGACAATATCAGGGGAGACTGATCAACACAGCTTGTCGGCACTCAGCCAAGAGTGCTATGTGATGATATCACCAATGCCGCTAGGGACGGTATATACGTCGTTACGTCAACTTTGGAAGCCAGATTGACTGCAATGACCAAAGGGCAGAATATCGAGATGGAGCGAGAACGGGATACTGTGGGTATACAATCTTGCGTTTTCGAGATGAGGCTGATGAGTATCATTAGGGTATATATTCACTGGAATCATTACTGGAAAGTCATATCGACAAAGCATTTGACAAATTCACTGCTTGGGCACTCAGAAACGCATTTGATATCAACGCGGATTTCGATGTAGTTCTTGTAAGTCACACCATATTCCTCCCTGATAATCCATATTGACAGTTCAGCCATGGCAAGCAGGACTTGATTTCGGTCGTGGTGAATACGTCACGAAATTGCCTAAAGGTCAAGCGACACTTGACGATACGCTTGAAGATCTTCGGACGAAAGTCGAGCAAGCGCGATTGTTAGTTGAGAAGCTTGAAGATGCAGAAGACTCTCTTGATAGAAAATTGGAAATTGCTAAACAACGCAAGGCCGAGGTGGGATTCATAAAGGAAATCTTGGCCAAAGCCGATTGTGAGTTATCGTCTTACACTAGATATGGGCAGGAACCGATATCGTCAGTATCACCTCTACCTGAGAAAGTCGCTTCGTTGAACAAACACCTCAACACCCTACATCAAGTCGTCCAACCTCTGGATATACCAGCGCGAGCATTCCCGACCAACAACATACCCCAAAACAACGGTACCAAAGCTTGGGAATTAGGTCGACAGGCTTATCTGAATTGGGCAATGGGGAAAATGATCAACAATCCTGGCGCACCTGCAAGTGGTGAAGATGACCTAGCAGCGGTGGAGAGGGATATGAAGGCAGGCGGAGGTACTTCAGGTATAGAGAGATTGAACGCGAATTTATAGCAAATGTCACGTTTTGCTTCTCTTCTGCCGGATTGATCATGCGGTCGAATTCGGTCATCAAACGATACATGATTCCTATTATAGACAATTAGTTACCCCGCTTCACCCGTTCCATTCAAGCATTGTCTTGCACAAACCATCGACATCACAGTTAATCTACGACAAAGTCAGCTCGAACTCACATTTCCTAACATCATGACTCACCCTTGTGCTTGAACTTATCCTTCAACTTGCTCATGAAACCTGACTTCTTCTTTCCGTTCGATCCAGTACTGGCGTTACTGCCTGTCCTGTTGTGTCCGCTCTCAACATTGCTGACAGGCGTCTTGGTAGGTGTAGCAGGAGTAGGGGTCTTGGTGATTGAGGTGGAACCTGGTGACATGGTATGTGTGTTGTTTGAACCGGGTTGAGGAATAGTTCCGGCGTTGCCGAGACCTTCCTCACGTTTGATAGTCGAGGCAGCACCGACGCCACCGGTAGAGATACCCTCGCCAGTGGATGAGGGA
>JALPCA010000193.1:0-17540 GCA_026538345.1 Cryptococcus sp. GC_Crypt_4 | reverse complement strand
TACATCTTGACACACGTATCCCGCCCTCCACTGACCACCTTGTCTGCGACGAAATCAACACAATAGACTTCATCGGTGTGACCCGGTAGATCTAGCCTGATTTTGTACTTCTTCAAATCCCAAAGCTAATTCGGTACATCAGCACTACGATAATGCTTCATGTTGGGAGGTCCGGCTTACCTTCAATGTAGAGTCTTTACTAGCACTAACGAGCATTCTAGAATCGGCCGACCAAGCCACTCGGTAGACAGCAGCGACATGACCTCTCAAACTAGCAACGAATCTTATACCATCAGTACGACCTTTTTAGTGACACTGATAACAACTCACTTTCCAGTCTTTCCTTCCCAGATCTTCACAGCGTTATCGAAACCAGCACTAGCGATCCATCGTCCATCTGGCGAGAAGGCAACATGATTGACCTGCTTTTGATGTCCTGTCAATCGTGCAATTGGTTTTTTTGGAGCAGCTGTAGCAGAGAATGAAGCGGAAGCCTGATCAGGCCAGAGGAAGAGAGTGTGGTCGTCTGATCCAGTGATAAGGGTTTCAGGTGTGTTCTGGATGACGTTCTTGTATCGGGCCAAGGCTAATTCTTTGGCTGAAAAGAGTCAGCTTGAGCTTTCTGACGGTTATGCGCTCGTCGTGACATACCCTCGTCATCGTCCTTTGGCACTTTGCTAGTGTGGTCATATGGACCGGTCCGAAGGACGAAATCTGTGCTGAGAGCAACGGTATTGACCCAGTGAGCGTGCTCGTTGAGAGTCCTTATAAGCTTTCCCTGGATACCATTAGACATCATTCTCTACTCCGCCAGATCGCACTCACGTCTACAGCACTCCACACCTTGACTGTCCTATCACTACTTCCAGTATAAATCACACCTTCGCCACCCCACCTAACAGCATTGACACTTGCAGCATGACCAGTCAAGACGAAGTCGAGCTTTCTCGTCGACGTGTTCCATATCCTGACTGTTCCATCTTTCGAGGAGGATGCGATTCGGGGAGTAGCAGATTTAGCGGTATTGACCAGATGAAGAGGTTCGAACGCAAGGGATGTGATCCATTTGGTATGACCAAGGAGGGGTTGTCCGTAAGGTTGACCCGTTTTAGGATCCCATAGTCGAACCTGGAATGTCGGCAGATGAAAACGTCTCATTCACATCCAAACTCACCTGTCCATCGTGTCCACCAGTCGCGACAATCTTCTCTCTGGCGTCCCACTCAACACATAGAACCCAGCCCTTGTGTCCAGAAAGAGTCCACTGAGGATGTCAGCAATTCACTGCTTGTCGTCATTATTGTATGCTTACCCTTGGTGTTTCGGTCTCCATGTCCCAGATTCTACAGGTAGCATCCCCAGATCCAGTAGCAGCATATCGACCAGTAGGAGAGTGAGCGCAACAGAGGATAGGTGAAGCGTGACCTATCTTGTCAGACCTATCACCTGTTCCACGGCAGGATCAACCTACCAGTCAAGGTCGCAGAACACCGCCCAACACTTCTGACTCTGAAGACAGCTTGTGGCTCACACCAAAGCTCAAATACATCCTCTGGTGAGAATGTTGGGGCTGTCGAGGTCGACGCAGGAGGGGCAAGAGCATCCGTCAAGATTGAAGAGTTGATTTGTACTCGAGGAGGTACTACTTTCCCGGTCGGATCTACATCTGTCTTCGGAACGAGGTGGAACGAGTATGGCAATGGGTCTTCATCCTATAGATTGTTAGCTGTGGCTTCCGACAGCAAAACTTTAGCTGACCTCTCCCTTGAGCTTATTCACAAGCATCTGTAATGCATCTCGACCTGTGTCCGCAGGTAGGTTGATTGCTGGTCCGAGATTCGACCCATCTTCAGCTGACTTGAACTGAACAACGATAGAAGGAACGGGAGCCGCTGGGGCCGCCGGTGGATCAGGTCTGATTGACTTGGAATAGGCCGATCTCTGTCGTTTAGGGGGAGGAAGTAAAGTTGCCATGTTGGTTTGACGATTATAAGTGATAAATGACGAATTACTACTCAAAACTCTGTAAACATGGTTATAGAGTGACTTGAAACCGAAAATCATTGAAGAGTGGAGGTTGGGATAAAACGTAATAAATAGATGAAAGATAAATAAATGAGTGAGCGGCAAAGAGGTGACAGACTCCGGCCTGATTATTTGCCGTCGCACTCGTATCTATCCCATTCAAAATATCTGTGATCGTATTGCCATCGATCAGTTTGACATCAAACACCTTTGATACACCAATAAGAATAGAGATCAAGGATCAGTACAAACATGAACCCAATTCGACCACTTTTCCGATCGGCTTACTTGGCAAGACCGACTTTCGCCTCTTCATCGATAAGCCGAATCGCTAGACGAGGACTAGTCACACCGACTTCTCCCGCACAAGCAAAAGTCTCGGAAATCTCACCTGAGCAGAGAGTGAGAGAAGATCCAGGAGAGTTCGATGATGGTGATCATATCGCTACAGAGGGACAAAGTGGAGAGGGTGAGTGCATGATTTTATATCGCTATAAATGTCATGCTGACCAAGGTTACAGAGATGTTCGGTTTCAAGTTGAATCCAGTGGCTACAAAGACAGGCGGGAAAGCAAAGTCAGAAGGACGACCGATCTACCTTGATATGCAAGTGAGTGAGGAGCACGATCGATAGATATGAATGCTGATCATTCATAGGCGACAACGCCGATGGATCCCCGAGTTTTGGACAAAATGCTACCGCTGTTCACTGAACAATACGGAAATCCACATTCGAGGACACACGCATATGGATGGGAGGCCGAAAGTGCCGTGGATGAAGCTAGACAACATGTCGCTGCTTTGATTGGAGCCAACGAGAAGGATATTGTCTTCACAAGTGGAGCTACAGAGAGTAACAACATGATCATCAAGGGTATCGCCAAATTCCACCAAACTAAAAGACGACATATCATCACCACTCAAACCGAGCACAAATGTGTGCTTGACTCATGTCGATACCTCTCTACCCAGGGCTTTGACGTTACCTACCTACCCGTCGAGACTAGTGGTCTGATATCGCTGGACGCACTACGAGACGCTCTACGACCTGACACATCCCTGATATCGATAATGACAGTCAACAACGAGACCGGTGTGATTCAACCCATGAAGGAGATCTCGGACGTTCTCAAGACTTGGGCTAAAGAGACCAAGAACCCAAAGCCATACTTCCACACCGATGCCGCTCAAGCGATCGGTAAGATCCCTATGAATGTCGATGAGATGGGTATCGATGCCATGTCCATCTCAGCACACAAGATCTACGGACCAAAAGGTGTAGGAGCCGCTTACGTCCGAAGACGACCTCGAGTCAGGCTGGAGCCTTTGATTCATGGTGGTGGACAGGAGAGAGGCCTACGAAGTGGAACAGTGCCAGCACCCATTGTCGCTGGTTTTGGAGAAGCCTGTCGATTGGCCAAGCAGGAGATGGCAGCGGATCACGTCAGAATCAAGGCTATGGCAGATAGGCTGATCAATGGAATAACGAGTCAAGTCGAGCATATCGTTAGGAACGGTGACCCCAACGGATACCCAGGATGTGTCAACTTGAGTTTCTCATATGTCGAGGGAGAGTCCCTTCTCATGGCCCTGAAAGTGAGTCACTAACTTACCAGGTCCTCGGCGGTCTGTTAATGATCAACCAGGACATCGCTCTATCATCGGGTTCTGCTTGTACTTCCGCTTCTCTCGAACCCTCATACGTTCTTCGAGCTCTTGGTGCTGCTGAAGATATGGCTCATTCGTCACTACGATTCGGTATTGGACGTTTCACGACAGAGGCGGAGATCGATCTGGTTGTCGCGAGAATCGTCAGTGTCGTTAACAAGCTGCGAGATATGAGTCCGTTGTGGGAGATGGTGCAGGAGGGTATCGATATCAGCAAGATTGAGTGGAGCCAGTGAGTAGGATAATCAATCATGATACATTGGCTTACCCTACGCAGGCATTAGTTGGTGGTCCATAGGTATTGAAAGAGTAGGGTTTCAAGGATGAGTTAGTATATCATAGGCAGGATAGTCATGACCATGTACACATAGCTTTGAACTCGGGAACATGTGTATGTCACGGATTGCGCAATCGGTAGCATGCTGTGATATATTTGTGCAGGGAATAATTGGGAGCATGAACTAAGCGACAGAAACAGCTTAACAACTACAAATGTCGGATACCAGCAACGAATCCAGCAATTCCAGCGAGGTACGATGTCCAGATAGCTATTCCAAGATTAGCATAACACTACAGAGATTACTTGCGACTCACCCATCTTCCTCCTTGGATGACGAGTCACCGCACTGGTCGGTAGATATATACCCATGATATTACAACACACGTGTGATACCACACCTGGGATCACGGACCCGGTTCTGATGAAGAGATATGAAGCGAACCAGCCGAAAAGAGTTGTATAACCAAGTTGGAAAACTATGTTGATTCAGTTCCTTATCGAATCGGTAGAAAGACGAAACCACTCACCGATACCTGCTAAAGCTTGGATAGCGGCTGATTTTGTTTTCCCGTTCTTACGCCAGACTTCAATAGCGTGGTGAATATGAGCTAGGCCGAACCATAGGGGTGTACCGAAGACCAGGGATTTGGTCGAGAGTCCCCCGAGAATCGATACCGCTAGGATGGTCGAGCGGAAGACGAGTTCTTCGGTCAATGGAGCCTGAGAGTATCTGTAAGCTCAGAGATGATTTGATTGATGAGTTTAGCCTACAACGATGTAATTACGAATTTCGACTAGACCGAAGTCTCCTAATGCGCGCTTCACGCGGTCGAGGGCGGAGGTTGTGGAACTACCTTGGAATGGTAGATCTCCATCAAGATAAGTCGCGTACAGAGGTCCAAATAGGAGTGTTGGTGCAAGTATATAGGGTAATATTGACGAACCATCTGGGAATGTCGACATTGATCGTAATCCAAGGAGTTGTAGAGTTGGACGGAGCTATCGCCGAGTGTTAGCTGATACTCGTCTGTAAGCCTGCTATCGAACATACAGCGTCCCCGATCTTATATCCTCCTGATTCTCTGACTGTATAAAAGACTCCACCCATACTCAGGAATGTGGCTATTCCTACAGCTTTCATTCGAAGTCGTATCGTATCCGGATGATCCCTGCTTCCTGGCTCTGGCCCTTTGACTGGTGAGTTCGCATCATCGTCGGTAGCCTGAACGGGAGGTATGCCAGGATGTCGCCTATCGCTTTGGACTTTAGCGGAGAGGTAGTTCCGGGCAAAGAGAGTCTGAGAGAGGTATATCGATCCCACGTATGATGTAGTGAAGAGTAAAGAGAGGATATGGGAGGTATGTGGTGGTATACCGACGACTAGCGAGGGAGGCAAGTTTAAAGAAGGATGCAAAGAACCCATCTTCTTGCGATAATTTTACGGTCCTCTCGAGATCAGCCTTCGCCCTGTGATAGTCAAATCGGTGTTATTACTTGGTCGTCGTTGAAAATGTTGATTTGGACGAAACAAAAGGGGTCTGAGCGTTTCAGACCCTTTCCCCAGATTTATTACCCCGCACTGTGACTCATTTGCCACTCGGATCCGGATAGATAGACGACGATCTTCTCAAGCATATATCATATTCTTCTCGTTATTAATCCGACTCAAACGACATAGTGATAAACACTTCATGACAATACCGAGACCAAAGCATATAAAGAGATTTAGCTCTACCCATATACATCTCTCAGATCGGGATGAGTGACGTTAATCCTCTTCGACGCGTATGTCCTTCTTTCTCCTCTTTGCCTGTATTTTGCTAACGAGCCCTCTGTTCAGGCTCATGCGCTTTCCGCCGAAGCGACTGCTCTTGTTCGACCGACAAATCTACCTACGCCTGACTTACAAAAAGCTCTTGAGATTTATAAAGAGGCGACTGGGCTATTTGAGGCTGCCTCTACATCCATGGGGGATGAAGAGAGAAAGACATTACAGCTTTTGGTGAATCAACACAAGAAGATGATGAAGGATGTAGAGAGAAGAATAGGGATGAATGCTAGGAGCTTGGCGAGACAAAAAGCTATTGATGAGGCAGAAGCGCAGAAAGTAGAGGAACATCAGGATACTGGAATAGGGGAATCTAGCTCAGGGCAGAGAAGAGTTGTGAGTGAGGCTGGAGGGTATACTCGGAGAGACAGTGTGGGTTTGGGTGGAACGAACGCTATGGGTACTTGGCCAAGTACCGGTCTAGGTATGTCCTTGCTTGGACTCTCTGATGAATATGACTGATGGATCACAGGACCCCGACTATCACCCTCGATAGGTCTACCTCCCTTCGCTTTACGTCCTTCCCCTATGCCCGGCGGTATGCCAACACAATCATTCAATCGGACCTCCTCTACCTATCTATCATCAATCCCGACGATTCCCCAACCACAACCTGGGCCAGCCCCTAGCGATTTCTCATTATCACCTCTCCATTCATCATCTTCTTCAGATGAATCATATTTGAATCTAGGAGCCATACCAGATACTCTCAATTCATTCAGTAGATTCTGGGGAATGTTAGAAAACATGTTGGAGGATATAAGTAACCCGGTCATCTTTGCCAGCGCGCCCATTGGCGTGGGAGATGATACCGCGACGACGAATGCAGCTAGGAAGGAGAGGAAAAGGGGGAAGGAGAGGGATAACGAGAGGAGGAAGGAGAGGTTAAGAGGTAAGCGTAGTCTTTATGATTAAAGATCAAACTTGAAGGCTAACTTATTGAAAGACAGACAGCCCTCTCCTACTGAATCCTTTTACATGATCTCAGATTCTGACAATGTCCCAAAAGACAGACTCGACGAACGAAGAGCGTAAGTGGGTTCGTTCAAGTGTCTGCTTAAAACTAAACCGCCGTTAGATCTCCAGGAACTCCAAAGACTTTAGAAGAGCTTGCACTGGAGAACGTCAACCTTCGAGCGAGTCTTGATGCTTTGGCTATCCACACACAAGCACTGGAAAAGGAGAATCGGGTATTACGGTCGAAACATGACGAAAGGGAGAAAATGATGAAAAGTGTAGCTATGAGCATGCGGCGAGAGGTAAGACATCCGAGACGAGTATTGTACCAGCGTAATTTGACACTCGTAGGCTCAAGCGGTCAAACAAGGACAAGAGTTGATGCGATCGCAATTACTCGCTAGTGTACATTCCAACTCGCCGAGATCTGCGGCCCGTATACCTGCAAGTCCAGGACAGAGCGAGACGAATAGTGAGTTAATGAACGTTCTCGGTGGACCGAGTCTAATCATATAGGTCTGAAAAGCAGGATTAGGGAGTTGGAAGAGGAAGTGAAACAATTGAAAGAGGAGAATGCTAAACAGGTGGGCTGTCATCATCCTGTCGAATCAAGTAAGATTACTCAAATCACCTTTAGCGAAGTCAAGCTGATAAATATAAAGACAAAGTTAGTGTCAAACTCCTTTTGATGGCCTACCACCTGATAATGATAGATATATCAGTTTAAACAGACTGCAAGAGCGAAGAAGGAAGCCAAACATGCGAATGGAATCAGCTCGAGTACCAGATCGACCAGCACGACTGGAAGAAGGGGTGAATTTCAAGAGGGCGATCTGGGCGGAGATCTTGTTTGATTCCAGAGAAATCTGGATGTGTCACCCAGGGAAATGATTACCCCATAGAACTAACTTGTATGTATAACAGATTTGTATCTAATTCTGTAACTTCTATCTAGACAATACTTCTGCGAAGACTGTGTACCGAGTAAGGAATACCCGTTGTAGCTACATATGAATACAGATTCTCGCATGTTACTAAAATTACACGCTCACAGACGTATGTGTATTGTACTGTTTCAACATATGATTCCCCCACCTTGTAAACTCAAGAAACATCCCAGAAATGACTGACATGACAAGATGGACTCATCATCTTCTGGCCTCCCTTAATCCCTTGCTGTTGACATTTCGAATCGACTTCCTAATCTCCCTTTATCACCTTGTCCACCTTGTCTTACTGCCGTAGGCGTATACTCCGAATCTTGATTCGCGTTGACATCTCCCTCATCAAATTCCCCATCCCCACCCTCATTCTCTTCCGATGATCCATCACTGGAAGTCTCTTCCTTTTTCCATGTTTTCCGGCGTTTCTTCCCTCCTCCTTTCCCACCCTCTTCATCCAACGATTCCCTCTTTCTTCTATCTTTTTTATTATTTTTACCAGGTCCTCGTCGACGTAAGACTGTATCATATACACAAGAATCTTCGTTTCGCCTTGAACAGTGGTGACATTTCGGTTTACCCCCATCACACCTGTCCTTGTCAGTTCACGTCTTTTACCTGAGAAAGAATAGGAATAAACTTACTTCAATTTCCTCGATCGACACATATGACAAGCTATGATGACTACTTTCTTCTCCCCTTCTTCACCTTCTTCGTTTCCTCCATCGGATTTGATCCTTTTCCCATTACTGCCAACGTCCATATCCGTCGGTTTCAGTTTCGGTTTTCTACCTCTTTTCTTCTTCAATGGAAGTTGTTGTTGAGCTCCGTCGGCGGTATTCTCGCCGGATCTTATTGATGCAGACTTTGCTATTTGACCATCAGGAGGTAAAACGGATGGATCTGAGTAATCGAATTTTATATTTGAACTAATTGGTGAAGCAGATGATGATTTGATATTCGGACTGGCTAGATACTGGTTGTTACCGGTCCTATTACCGGTGTTAACTGTCAATGAGGTAGCGGGACCTAGGGAAGTAGCTTGACGTGAATCTGTATTTGTGAAAGCCCATGCTCCTGGTCCTGATCCGCCTGTCATGGGTGAATCAAAGGATAAAGAGCTACCAGTCCATGTTGAGGGTCCTCCATTCCCGTGATCATATCTGCCTTTTTGCAATGATATCCCTTGGGCGTTCTGCGTGCTGGATTGGGGTACTCGACTTGGCGAAAGTGTTTTTGAAGACGTGGAAGTGGAAACGGAAAGGGGTTGAGCAGCTGCTTGTTGTGGAGTATGTCCGTTGACCTTCAAATGAGGAGAAAGACTATTGTATATACGTGTTCCGTGAGGGTGTCTGTTCGATCGAGGGAGATTTGTCATCTGACTCCAAGGGGAATTCATGGGATAAGGCACTTCCGGTGCACTGCCTGACGGATAACCTGCTGGGACACTCGATGAGGATGTCAAAGATGTGACATTATGTAGTGATCGAAATGGTTGAGGATATGCGTGACCATGATGAGGATAGGGATATTGTGTTACTGACAACGAGTCGTCAGATAGACGAGCATATGGTTCTGGCATGGGTGGTCGAAAAGGTAAGGAGGATGTCGATGGGTAGTCATTGAAAGAGCTGCTCGTTTCATGACCTGCACTATTCGAAGGGAGATCTGCATTCCAGCGAAAGAATGGCGGTGCAGCGGCACGATCATATTCTGATGCGGAGGGTAAGGGCCGAGAGAACGGATGTGATAGGTTGGTACCGTTGGAAGGGCCATAGCTGTATTGATCGCTTTCTTGCTTCACAAGAGGGATTGAAGTTGGCGCCCTTAGGGGTATTTTGAGGGTCTCCGTATGTGATGGTATAGGACTTCCTCCATCCACTTGATCGAGCTCTAGTTTTGCTTGTAACAGCTGTGAGAAGCGATCACCTGTGTTTAATCGAATACCCTGATTAGCAGATTTATCACTGAATCTATCAGTAAGTTCACTCGAGAACTTGTCAACATTTAACTTACAATCCAGGTTGATCCTTCTTATCCATTCCTGTCATATCATACCAATTCACAGCAGGTTGTTCCGAATGATAAGACATGAGTGGATAGCCCATAGATAAAACTGTATCTTCCATTCCAGACGAACTAGAAGACATTGCTTGTGCGGACTCTGCATTAACGATAAATGGACTTTCAAAATTGAAACCTTCCGGAGTGAATGTAGAAGAGTAAGCAAGTTGATTGGTAAATGGGATGGGTAGTGATAGGGTGTACGGTTGCAGTTGAGATGGATTCTCCTGAATGTATGGATCTGACGAAGACTCCGAGATTGGAAAAGTCATATTGGTTGTGTTTTCCATCTGCCGAAAGGATGAATTTTGCCCGAGGCAGTGTAGAGAGAATAAAGCGTTCCGCTAGACTAGCGGGGACCTACATGGCCTGGTTAGCATTGGAGCGGAGATGACATGCGGGGTGGAAGGGTAGAAAAGCGATGAAAGATGATAGTTGATAGTGGTAAGAAAAGGAGAACAGATAGACTCGAAAGATCTACCCGAATAAAACTCACTATAATGAAGTATGTTTTCGTTGGTCGACTCAAGCTTCATTCAAATGATAAAGGTGAGGAATACTATCGACTGTCGACTCCATGCCCTCAATCTCTATCAGATCTTTACAACGTTACTCGTTCTCTATGATTGTCACTCGTAATGGCGGCAACCCCAGATGCTGTCAAGCGCCAGACTAAGGAGAAAAGGGGATCTGAGGTAGATATAAGGTATTCTTGTCGATCACTTGAGTGTATGATTTCGTCACTCTTATATATCCAATTTATCCGTCAAAAAGTGAGATATAGTCAATAGTCGAGTATCGAGTAATCAAGTTGAACAAGTGCGTGATTGTTTGTTGTGACCTGTAAAGGTCGAAAGGCAATGTATAGGATCTTGACTTTCTCGGGTTCAATTTGAATATGTACTCCCGATTCAGTCTAAGAATAATCTTGGGATGGGGTTAAAGGGGATAGGGAGATAGCGAGAGAAGGGGTACACCAGGAGAGAAAAAGAGGGATCATCCCCTTGGGATCTTGATACCTCTACCAGATCCACCTCATAATTCGGTACAATCCATTTGAATATGCATGGTTTTCTACCTCTCACCTCACTCTTACTCAATTCAGTCAAATTCAACTTTCTTCCTCTCATCTTGTATCTACCATTCTGTACAGCTATTTCCAAAGATCTACATATAAAGTCGGGTATAAGCATGTGGTCGATTTTGGAGGGAAGCGAAGAAGAGGAAGAAATGTATGGCTGATATCCCTTCACGGAATCATCGCCTTCTTGGTGATTTCAAATTCGGTACTCGATGCTTCTTCGATACTTCGGAGCGCTTCCCGGTGCGAGCCAAAGACAACTATAAATATCGCTTCATTCGGATTTATTCGTACCCGTACTCATAAGTTACTTCAAGCTGACGACACCATGCCCAGAAGTACTCTCAGTGAAATATTCACTTCATTTTGGAAGACATTCTTCAGTCAACCTGATAAAGCTTCTTATACTATGACAGCGACATGGGAACTCCATCCTGATTATCGAAAGTCAACCCAAGAATTTGCCATTGTGTGTAGCTTGGATCCAGGCAGCAATGACAGAGATACACAACGAGTCAAGGGTGTCAAGGATTATACTCAGACATGGATGAAGATGACTCGAGCGAACATGGTGGAAGAGACCCATGGTTTGGCCAGATCGGACTGGTTAAGCACAGTTAAGAAGAAGATCAAAACTGCTCATGATGAATTTACCCTCGAGCACTCAAATTACAACCCCCCAATCAAATTGAACTTTCTGATCTATCATGATGGGAACTATCGTGATTGGAAGACTGATGACATTGTCTCTACAGCCTTGACCAGCGATGGCAACGAGCCGTTGCAAGAGTACGCCAGCGTCCCCACTGCCCCGCTATTCTAGACCGTTGATTCGGGTGGAGAGTGAATATTGTTATTGGAACAGATGAAGTTCAAAAGGGGGTACGATGCATGTATATGAGGTGTGAAACCAATTTATCGTAGTCTACGCTCACCATCCACCCGATTCTCATTATACTCGTAGATCTGCTCTACCAAATGTCATCACGTTATCATACCTTATCACTTTTTACTCCTTTATTCTGGAAGTCGGCGTCATCTCGTTATTCGCGTTGGATGCTTCTCTTTGGGCTTCAAAGTACTTGTTGGGGGTTTTCAGCAGGATAACTTATTCTGTGACTTCTTCCTCTGGATGTGATAATTTGTTTTGTGACTTCTTCCTCTGGATATGACAATTCGGAATGAAAGCTCGACGCCTTCGATCCTACCGTTCATCCACACCAATCGTAGTTCTTCAAAGGATACGATGGGGAAAAATACCTTTACCTACAATCAACGTATTCGCATTTGTTAACTCAGCGAATTATCTTACTGATACCATCATACCCAGTGACAATCATGAACATAGTCAATATTGACTCTCACTCACTCCATTTGGATTTCTCTTCCAGAGTCAACCCACCAGAAGAATCAGATCTTGAGAATCTCAACCCAAAATCATCGGTCGATTCCCCCTCTATCGATGATAAGCAGGACGACATCCCCTTTCCGCTAAGTACACCACCTTCATCTTCTCATGATGAATCCAAGGGTACTCTATTCGAGAAATGGATACTAAGGCTTTATTCAACTGATGATCCATGGACACTCATTGGATGCAAAGTGGTCACCCCTGATCCCAGTATTGACGAAAGTGAAGAAATGGATTCACTACCTTTTCTTAATGGATATCATCGAGGTAGTACTGACTCTCAAAGGTAAAATATTGACGCGATTGATATCAGGGGAAATTGAGACTGCAGATCAACGAATTATCGAGGTGGATCGTTCTTTGACCGAATGGATGGAAAGTGATAAACGACGTCATCTGCGAGAAGAAGCACTCAATCGAGGTTTGTCAATGATTGGACGATTGGATTCAGTGTCTAAGACGGGTGTCACGACAAGAATCAAGCAGTGGTGAACAAGAACAAGTAGACAGATCAGATCCCAATAGAATAAAACCACATGCAATACATGGCATGACATACATCAGACACTATTATAATACCACAGCCGACACTGACGAATCGACTGAACCCCTCTGATCCTCTCACTTGATACAACATAACTAGACTGAATCAACAAGCGTGTATACGATGTAACACAACCTCCCCCAGAACCATTCAACAATATTATCCGACGACCACCGTGTAGTTTCCCCTACAGCCCGGATCGACCAACTAACGCCGGAAACCAAGAGTCAATGGTATTTATCCCACGCTCGTTCCCGTCTCGTGATTCCTCCATCCCGTCGTCTCTGGGACATTATAAGCTTGTGGTGCCCAACCTGTAGGGGGTAATACACCGTTCGACGTCCATCCATCCTGCTGAGCCGAAAGACCACTTGGTATAGGTGCCGGATGTTGATGAAGTGGTACGACGTTATGTCCGTTATCTGAAGACCCGGCGCTTGATGGAGGTGCAGTACCGTAATCCCTTGGCTGAGATGGGAATCGACCTGTAGACTGCCAGGAAGCGTATTGAGGCGCATATTGAGCCGCTGACTGACCAGAATACGGGCCAAACTCGGCGAAGGCGCTTGGAGCAGTAGCGGGTGGTTGATAATGATAATGACTTTGAGTCGGGCTGCCAAGATCCGGTTTGACATCAAAGGTGGGACTTGGCGCATAGTACCCGTCTCCTGAATGTGCCCCTGTAGGTATCGGTGCGATGGGTTGAGACTGTCGACGCGATTGTATACTGCTTGAGAGAGGCATGCTCAGCCGTGGGCTGGCTGATGCTGGTCCATATGGGTCGTACCGCCTGGACGATGAGGAAGGTCGCATAGCGCCGGATACAGAAGCCATACTCGAGCTGGAATGCTGTCGGGCAAGGGGAGGGGCGGTCAATGCCATACCAGTCGAGTCGTAATATGATGATCCAAGGGAGGAAGGTCCAGGTGGATTATATGTATGTGGCGAGGCGGGTGAGGGCAATGGGATCGGCATGGGCACAGTAACGGAGCGTTGTCTATGTGTCGATCCAACAGCGTGCTGCTGTAAGTGTTGCGGCAACATTGGTTGCCCATAGTGCTCATACGAATCGCCGGAAGGTGGACCGAAAGATGGAATGGGCATCCCACTCATAGGAGATTGCGGGGAGGTGGGTTCTTCCGGTTCGCCTCTGAAAGCGTCAGTAATGTTTTACATGGTTGCTCACCTGTACCGAGGGACACCGTCCTGTCCTACTTCTACCATGGGTGGGAATCGAAAGTTTTGCTTGTGCAGATATTCCGCAGAGATTTCCAGGGAAGCTAATTCTGGCACAGTTGAAGGACTTCTGAGTTTACCGCGTAGCACATCGTCCATCGAATAGTAGGAGATCATATGTTGCGCAAAGCCGTTGACGGTTACAGACATGGTCTACGATGTCAACACGGGTCAATGCATGTGGAAGCGTGCTTACCTTTTTCACCAAGCCACTCTCCTTAAACTTGTAACTGCTCGTTAAACTTCCTACTAATTGCCTTTCCTTCTGACGATCAAGATTGCCCCCTCCCTCACTTGAGCTTCTTGGTCGGGGCAACGCCCCGTGACCTAAAACGGGTATATCTCCAGAAATACCAGCATCACCGTAGATATTGTGAGATCCGCTTTGTATTGTCATGGAATGACCCATAGCGATGGATGAGGGCGATCCGCGGGACGGGGAAGACGATGATTTGCCCGACGGGGACATGGGCGTCGGGGGATTTCCTGAGCGCTTATCTGTTTCTCGATAAACCTGGATGGGATCAGTGGTGATGGTAGCCTATACTTCTGAGAGACTCACGAGAAAGTTTCCTAAAATCCTACTAGGACTCCAGACTAGACCATCAGTCCATCTCTTGATTCCACTCTCATGTTCATCAAAAACAAAGACCGCTCCACTTTGCACCATACCCCTTTCCCTCTCTATTAATCTTCGAGTAACCCGAGGTATCATACCTCTCCTAGCAGCTTCGAATACTAACAGCGCATCGAAGGTGTTTTCAATGTAACCTCGAAAGGGTGGATCCAGATTTGGTGGAGAGGTTGATGTCGCCATGGTCGCGAAGAATGATGGTAAAGATGCTGGGGGTGTTGAGAAAGGAAAAGTGATTTGTTTCGGTATGGACTGTGTTCTTCCTGTGTAATCAAATAGCCAAGTTGGCGGTGACGAGGTAATTAAGCGTTGCTTGTATGTGGAATTGTCCTGAAAAGATACAGTGTTGGAGTTGGAAAGGCCAAGTGGAGGTGGAGTCGAGGTGGATTCCGAGATTGGGTTTGGTTCCCGAATCTATGAGACAATCGGTAATCAAATTAGACGATTTGGAAAGGGGTAAAACGAGGATGTATGCACTTGAATGGGTTAGGACGATTGAAAATCAACTAATGAAACTAGTCGCTCACCTTGTACGTATAGGATAACGATAACGAGGGACGCAATAGGGATTCGTACGCCGTTATGACTAATAATCGGCAATCCAGAGATAAACTGGATAGGCTAAGTAAAAGAATACTCTACGGAGTGGGGGATTGACGAGGGGTAAAAGAGAAGCGAGAAGGAGGATGAGTGAGAGATTTGGAGAGAGTTGAAAAGTGAGAGATGAGGAGCGAATGGGGAGTGAGTCTGACCGCTCGGACCATTGGGAGGAGGAAAGGGACAGGTTGATTTAGAGTTTGGATCTAGTCAATCGATTGATTTGATGCCGCAGTTACAAAGGCGCCTCTCGGCATTCCAGTGAAAGAGATTGACGGAAACACGGTGAATAACTTACAACTGGATTCAAAGTACTGATATCTTCGAGGTCAAGCTATACCTACCATTCTGTCAATAACTGAGATTCATCTCAAGCTACAGCCACTTACCTTCTCGTGTTAATGGTCTTCTCGCGCCGTGACGCTAGGCCTTCTACTTCGCTTCGTTTCGGAACTGGGGGCCTAGTATCCGTTCCCAAGTTTAGCGAGTGGTAAAGAGATCGACAGTTTAGACTTTTCTCCGATGTTGACTTTTTGAACGTAGTGTCGTACACACTCCGTAAGGGAGGATGAAATCGGGACTTAAGCAATCTATATCGGTCAGCCGATGTTGCTAGATTGTAGAGGCAGTAAGTCCAATCCTATGCTTTACTCCGCGGCACTGTCCACAAGGCAATAGCGGATAGATATTTCCGCGCAGTCCACTTGTAAGACCAGAGGTCCACCTGCCAAGTGGACACTCACTGCTATATACAAAGAAGCCAGGGTCTAATTTTGGACGAGAGGTGGGTAGGTGAAATGTTGAGAATAAGGGAAATAGTAAGACCAAATATAGAGCTCCGAGATCAGACGGATATGAAACAAAGAGCTGGGGAAATCATGGTAGCGCAGGGAAAGTAGATCAAAGGAAGGAGTAGTATGAAAGGGTGATAGGTAATGACCTGGAAATTATCCTTGGTGTGAACAATGGAATGACTCCATCGACAACCGATATTGTTATTGTCATCGATCGCGACAAAGGAGGAAATGTCCGCAGGTGTCGCGGACTTTGACGACAACGTGATGAGATGAAGTGGGAGTGGAAGGCATTGACCGGCCAGAAGGTGAAAGGAAGGCCAAGATGTGATGATCGATGCTGGGTGCTTGATTCACAGACACGTGAAAATCTACTCACAACTAGTTTAGTTGAACACCAAAAATATGGATAACAAAGAAAGAAGATTTATCGAGAAGTGTGTAAACGTAGATCGAAGATCGACGACCTAAATCAAGATTAAGCAACTAAGTACGCACTACAGCCGTAAGTAACGTACCTTTTATTTACTCGGGCAAAGCTGTCCGATACTGTCGATGTTGAAAGCAGATTGCGATGTATCGCAGAGCTGTGTCTTCAGCCTCTGTCAAAGTCTAGAGATGGTTGAATCGATGAAGGATGCGATAGGAACAGTTGAAACAGTTGATTGTGTTCGGAACTTGGATCTCTGAAATAACGGAACTTGGACGAGGTTACGAACGATCGGGAGTGTATCGATGTCGATGGGATACTGAGTTAGGTCAGCAAAGGTAATGAGTTATATCCGAAGAGGAGAATGTAGTGTGATGAAAACATGCGTAAAAAGCAATCAGATCAACGGGAATCCGCCAAGACCCGAAGGGGGAATAGAGGACATACCGTAAAGTTGATTCAATCACGATTGGATGTATGTTTTGTATTGTTTATATGAACATACCTTCCGTCGGCGGTGAAAGGAGATTGATCGTCGACTCTTGATCAAGGTCAAAAAGAAAAGGATGATTGAAAAAAATGAAGAGTGAAGTATTTGTATAAGATTCTCGAATAAATCAGCTGTGGGGATTCTAAAAAGGCGATAAGCTTGTTAACGAGATCAACAGGCCCAAAGGGTCCATGAGGGTTGGAAACGGAGGGATGATAGAGTGCCAAGTAGAAATCGGAGTCGGAGGTCACGTTGGTGCTCGGTCAACTCTTTGTCCGCTGGAATAAACGGCAGGGCGTTCAGGATAGAGTTTATAGTCTGGTATGGCCAAACGAGACGAGTGGAGAAAGAGGGAGAAAAGATGGATCAGGGTTGTATGGGATGGTCTATATATCACGAAAATTTGATGATTGTATTTCTACCGAAGGAGTGCATCATCATAAGAGGGAGACCGCAGTGATGAGGTGAAAGATATCACAAGATGACCGAGACTCAGACCCGTGATGATTGAATCGGATGGAGATGATGGGAATCACTTTGCTGGGAAGGTCCGAGGTAAA
>JALPCA010000192.1:0-17636 GCA_026538345.1 Cryptococcus sp. GC_Crypt_4 | reverse complement strand
GCAGTATCTAGAGAGACGATCCCTGGGGTCCAGCCTAATCCACTGCCTAAAGCCATATTGGCCAGGTTCTTTACTACACTCGTCTTTCCCGAACTTGGAGGACCGAGAACCATTACTCGCGGACCTTGATTATGCTCATAACCATGGGTTCCGCTCGCAATCCCCCTCTTCGCCAATATACGAAGTCGCTCGAGCGCAAGGTGTAGTGAGATTAGTGCAGCCTGTGTAGTTGATGTCGAGGTATATTGTGATGCGGGCAGGGAGGTGACTAGAAACATCAACACGAGGATCAGGTGTGTATTGGATCAAGGTACCTTCGACATGAGCGCCTTTTGGGGCATATAAAGCCGATTTAACGTGTCGATGTATGGGGTACCATGTCGTGGGCGGGAGTTCTTCCGAGTTGATATAGACTGGATCAGGGGATTGAATCTGAAGAAGAAAGGTTATGCGTCAGTATATGCTGTAAGTATGATGAGGTAGTAGTCTTTCGGACAGATAGTCGAGGGAATATGATATTTGTCTTGAAATGGGGGATATAGGGTACGAGAGACATAATAGTTTGGCTGAACAATTGCTCAGAATGAAGATGCTCAGATAGCATGGCAGTAAACTAGATACGGCAGTCAAGGAACAACCAATAAAACGAAGCAGAACAGTGGTAGCAAGACAAAAAAGATATTGGTCAGCTGTGATTCATGTGGAAAAGATAACATACTCACAGCTACTACAAGATAGGGGTATTGTTCGTATCGACATGCAGTATTCATGAAAAGTCGTACTCACTCTTACGGCTATGGTTTCGTCTCCTTCAAGTTCGAATCTCCATTCTGCCCCAGGTTCCAAGTCTACGAACGTTTGAGCAGATTGATTCTCAGCCATTATCAGTATACTCTGAAGGTCAGTCGGAGCTGTATAGCGAGCTTTCGCTTGAATCAAATGGATTGTTGTTGGCCAAAGAAAGAGACGAGAGTAATGAGGGAGTTTACTTTGATTGATTCCTTCGGCGGCGATGACCGATTTCCAGTTGTTATTGGGGGCTCCACGCTGGGCGAGTCCACTTAATTCATGCCTTTAGTATCTTGATCATCCTTCGTTCATCCGACCCAACGACTAGCGAATCATCTTCACCGAGCAAGGATCACAGAAGTAAAAGTAGCAGTATACAAGATGGCCGCCAACATTGCCTCGAAACGGCTGAGTAAGCCTTCGACTACTCTCCGCATTCTTTGGTTCTGACCTTGACACAGTGAAAGAATTGGCCGAGATCAACAAGAAAGGAACACCGCCAGGGATTGAGTTACTAAGCGCAGATAACATTGAATTGTGGACCTTTTCTATTGGAGTGCTAGGCGATGAGACGATATATAGGGTGAGGTGACTCCATGACACAGGCTTAGGATAATTGATCGCTAATTCTAGCTAGGGGGAAACGTTTGCTTTGAGGTTGAAGTTTGGGAATCGGTATCCTATAGAGTGTCCGGAAGTAAGCTGTCTCTTCCTCTTCTTTCCCGGAAACCTCAGCTGACATTATTGGAGGTCACTTATGTCGTGAATGAACAATTTCAACCGCCGATACATCCTCATATCTACTCGAATGGTCATATCTGTGCTTCGATACTGGGTTAGTCCGGTCCTATATCGACTCGTATCATATACTGATTGATCGTAGGGAATGAATGGTCGCCTGGTTCGTGATCTCATACGTATCAGGAGTTCAACTAATGTCTCGGCAGTGCTCAATGCTGTTGCTATCTGTATCACAATGCAATCGATGCTCGCTTCGAACAAGAAGAGGGAAAGGTAAGTCTCTATTCCTCGAAATGAGGAACAAGCTGATCATTAAACTTCTAGACCACAAGGGAATGATCGTTATGTCAGGTCTGCTCCTTCGAACCCAAAGTTGACGAGATGGCAATATGATGATGATGTAAGTTTTCTTCTCCTCTCGACATCCATTCCATCTGTAAGACGTTGATCGTACTGACCATAATCAGACTGTATAGATCGTAGATACCAGAGCTGCAACTGCCTGCATGGTGATAACTGTCTTCATTCCTTGTACATACTGTTGTCTCCCGTTCATGTATACATAATGCTCCAATCTCGGCCAAGGCGTAAATCAATCGTTGCATAATACAGTTTATACTCCTGATCCCCAGCTGATCCTCTCATTTACCCATCTACCCATTCATCGCCCTTCCTGCCATACTTCCCGCCATACTTCCAAGTCTCGATAATGAATCTTCAGATACTTCAGCTGAAGGCATGATCAGTAATGAACATGACATACTGATTGAGTCAAGCTTCATATGAAGCCTGAGTCTTTCAAGTTGGTGGTCAATGACTCACCCTCCTCGATAGCATCTGATTGGGCCACCTGGATGTGTTAGTATTTCAAGGAAGTCTGACGAGGAAGGTCACATACTATTCTCAAGACTGCCTTTTTCGACGATTCCTGTAATTCCCCAGCAATGATCAACTCGTCCAATATCTATCATAGCGTCAGACTTGTCCTACGTCGGGTTGTGCTTGAGCTTACAGCATATGCCTTCTGGAAATTGAAGATGAGATCCAGCTCGCACACCTATTGGTATTAGTTCGCTTCAGTCCAATATGTACATGGGCGCTCACATTACCAAAGTATCGATCTAACACTTCGACATAACGATGAATGACTTCCAGTGTGATGAGCTCATTGTCGCTTGGTGAGATGGAACAGATGAAGAAGAGCGAAGCATAACGACGATATATAACTTTAGTGTCTATTTAAATCAGCATTCGTCTTGTCAATCTCAGGAGGGGTAGTCAACGTGTCGCGACGATACGACAATCATATGGTGCCCCCACTGGTAGTCTGAAAGCACGAACCTTTATACTCCAGGAAATTGCACATTCTCGTCCTTCTAGCTAAGACCAACTGCGTGACATCCTTCACAATCTTCGCCTTTGTCTTGTTTGGTAACGTCTGGAACCATTTCGCGAGTCTCACTTTGCCTGTTGAAGATCGTTTTCAATGGAACAGTGGAGCGATTGAGAAGATTGTCATGACGGACGGGTGTGAGTTGAGAGAAAGGTTCAAATCAGCTTTGTTATTGAAGGAGAATGTAATATTGACGTACCTTGTCGGGAGACAAGCATCACGTAGTTTATCATCTTGGAAACCTTGTCCGCGCTACTCTTGAGTTGTCCAGTCGGGATCCGTGAGGTGAGTTGGAAACAAAGAAGTGAAGAAATAAGGATGAAAGTATGGTTGAATGTCAAAGATAGGATCGCGTGAATTCAGCGTGGAGGTCGTCCACTTTGTAATTGTTCATGTTATGTTCCTTCTTCACCTTTATTCAACCCTCTCGCGTCAAGCACGGCAGTACAAGTTGTTGTTTTGACTCACGAGCATCGTCAAAAATTACCTTCTGGCTGACTTCTGCCATGCAAGTTGACCCACAGCCTTATCAGGCGGAGGTAGGACCAAGTCGACCCAAGCGGCCGGGTACGTGATAAGTTGTCGAATTCATTATATGACTGACACAGTTACAGCCAGTGAGACTGTGCATGAGATAAACGGTCTACTATCTCGAGAAACGGCCAAGACGAAGCTACGAAGACTAGCGGTAAGACGGGTCATCATGACCTACAGTTTTGACGGTGCTGACACCGTTCTTAGACTAGAACGGAAGTACCCCTCTTCAACCCTATCTGCTCTTCTACGACACTCACAGCGTGTCAGAAGGTCCGACAGGATTGTACCAAGGTAAGTCATAAAGCACTGCTCCCTTGCTCTTATCCCTGACATGCCCAGGCTCACTATGAACCGATCATTCGACCTTGGACGGATGTTTCTCTTGGGTACTGTTCATACTTGAACTTATGCTATGGAGATCCGATGTTTAGCAAGAACCCATCTCTTGGAGAGGGCACAGGTCCAAGAGGTGGTACGAAGGAGTGCAGGTGAGATTGATAATATATATACACACTATTGATCATACTGACTATATACAGATATATGCACTTCCAAGTCGTACCCTCTAAAACCCGTCATGTCCAAGAAGCCCCGCCGGACTTCCCTCTCAATCTTCCCATAGCTGTCCAAAACAAACTCCTCGCATCCTCTGTCTCTACCATCACTCCACCATCACAATGGGTGAACTGCGATGTCCGATCATTCGACTATTCCACCCTGGGTCAATTCAGCGTCATCATAGCTGATCCACCATGGGATATTCACATGTCACTTCCGTACGGTACGATGACCGACGACGAAATGAGGAGGCTACCAATTCCATCCTTACAGCCTGATTGGGGTATACTATGTTTATGGGTGACTGGTCGGGCTATGGAATTGGGTAGGGAGTTGCTGAGTATTTGGGGCTATAAGAGGGTAGATGAGTTGGTATGGGTCAAGGTGAATCAACTGCAGAGATTGATAAGGACAGGAAGGACGGGTCATTGGCTGAAGTCAGTGATATCTCAAGTCCTTACGAAGTGATGCTAAACGTCATAGCCATACATGTGAACATCTTTTGATAGCGGTCAAACTACCAGGAAGCCATCCGCCGAAAGAACCAATACCATGGGATACTGATCCAATATTGAGATCACTCCGAAAGGGAGTGGATACGGACGTAGTCGTAGCGGAAGTTAGGTCTGTATCTTTCGTCATTCTGCAATCACTCCTGATCAAGAGTAGGGAGACGAGCAGGAAACCTGACGAAGTTTACGGTGTAATTGAAAGGTGGACTCCCAAAGTGATGAGTAGATGGGTCGAGCTGACACCCACAGGCTTGTTCCAAACGGGCGAAAGTTGGAAGTATTCGGAAGGAAACATAACATTAGACCAGGGTAAGCAGGATCTGTGATTGCTGTGCTTGTGTTCATTTCCATCAGGTGGCTTACTCTGGGTAATCAGTGTAAGTAATATTCGATAGTGTCCATTCTCGTTACTGACCATACACAGTGGGAGACTCCCAAGTCGTCGAGCCAGACATGCACGCGCGACTGGTGCAGCGGTCAGTACTTTAAAGACTTGAGGCCCAATATCTGATCTGTGTAGCTATCCTGCTCAAGCCTTCACGCTGATAACGTCATAGCGGATACATGTAATAAGATATGGGTATATGTGTGCTGGGTATATGCTAGAAAGTGGTGTGGACTATATGACAATCGCTTTGAGAGGTCTTTCGATCCCCTCGACGATATCGACTTGAATATGGGAAGTTGCTGCACCAGAAGTTGCTGCACGACTTCGATGACGCTCAAACTTGGGGATCGTTCGATAGCCTTCTGGTGTACTTGCGTCTCCGGCTTGACCTTGTTTCTAAAGTATATTAGTATCTTCATTTGCGACCTTGTCAAAGGTACACACCAATGCAGATCGATCCAATCCCGATTCGAGACCCTGTAGAAGAGCACATGCTTTCTGCGAAACATTAGAAAGATGAACGTAGCGAGACCAAAACGGGTACTCACACAAAGATCGTTGGACGACATATAGCCACATCGTAGACATGTTTCTGAGTATAGTTAGCCTCGTTTAATCCGACGGATACCGTTCGCCAAACTCACGCATAGCTTTCATGCCCTTCTGTACCGCTTGTTCCAGAACAAAGCTTTCTCCTGAGTGTATGATATCGACAATGGCACTGGGTCTAATCGCTTCGAGGTCTTTCAGGAAAACTCGGGCGTGACCTCGATAGGCTGCAATTCGTCAGTTTGACATTGCTATCAAGATCATCGGTAAACTTGCCGTCAGGAGAGTAAATACATTCAGTCGAGAAGTAGGTGAGTTTCTTGAAGTATGCATACCTGTAGCTCATCAGCGGCTGATTGAAGGTATCCACCTCTGGCCAGCGGCCGCTTACATGACGATCTCTTTCTCATAAGCATATTTGAACGGCTTGGATCGCTTTATCGTATCCTCAGATTGTGTAGTTACGGCGGTACATCTACTCAGTCGAGCTATATCTCCCCGCATTACTATGTTTGTCAGCTTGCGCCCCAGTCAGTGAGTCGTCGAAGCTCACTGTTCATTAAAACCGTCTCGGCAATATCATCCGCATTGTGTCCTGTGACGATGTGGTCTACACCAAGTTGAGCAGCACCTCGATCTAATGCTTGACGCCTGAATACACCACAAAAAGTACAGTTGTTCCTTTTTCCAATCTGTTCAACGATTTTGTCCATGGTCCAGCCGTATAATTCGTTGTAAGAGAGGATCTTCAGGGGTAAACCATATTCCACTTGGTTCTGCTTGACAGTCTGAACATGTCAGCCAGCGCTCAATAACCCAAGGACCTGTCATCTGACCTCGAGCGAATCGTCCCGGTATCCTGTGATGCCCTCATCGATCGATAGTAGGTACAGGTCAAGTCCATAATCATATCGCTTGTTAAGCACAGACAAGACATGTGCCAGAACGGTCGAGTCTGAAAATACGTGAGCTACTAATCCTACTTCCGTCGAAACTCGATATGGCTGACCCTTTCCTCCACTTGCACCTATCGCTACCCTCTCTCCTCTTTTGAAAATCCCTGCACCTTCAATAATCGTATTATGAACTTCCGTCTCGAAAACCTCATAGAAACAATCTTTACATACTTGTTGTCCGGTTTTAGGTCTTTTGACGATAGCTCTGGCCGAGTGACATAGTGAACATGGTGATGGGGCCATTACTGCTAGTCAATTTCGGATTGGTGTAAGAGGACAACAAATCCAAAATAAGTAAATGGGTGGCGAAACCCCTTGTGGGATAAGTTAGTTAGGCTTCACAGCGGTCTTTTTAGGCGTGTGTTACATTTTACATGCCTATCGCGAGATCCCGGCTAGCCTTCGTCCGAGAAGTACCACTCAACCTTCGCTTCACTAGTTCATCTCGTAGATCCCATATCACTTATATATCAAGGTCTACATTACGCATAACAAGACACGACCACGTCCTTACAGAGAGCCTAACAGGCACTATGACAGAGTCTTCGTCCCCACCCTTACCCTCGAACTCCGCTCCATTCGAGTTCTCGTGTCATTGTCTCAATGTCACTTTCCAAGCTCGACTGCCTGATACCGAGAACCTCGAGAGATCTACTGGGGAATCATCAATATCAGGGCGTCGTAAGATATGGCTAGGAGATGAGAAAGAGATTGCGGTGAGTGTCCATGCGACCCATTTGAGAAATAGCTCATTAGGAGCAGAAACAACAGGGTTATGTGTCTTGGGATCAAGATGAGGTCCGACAAAGTCGACGTGGATCTATATTAGCGGAGAGAAAGGATGAATCTGAACAACCTGGACCGAGCTGGAGAACATGTTGGGCTTGTGGGACCAAGTGCTATCTTGCATCAGGGAAGAAGAAGGATGATCCGGGAGTGATTGATGGTTGGGTAACGATTGATCTAGAAAGTGGTATCGTGGTAAGTTGATCGCTTGAGGCTCCATATAAAAGCTGACCATCATAGTGGGGAGACGAGCTCCAGCAAAGACACAAAGATACGTTGTTGCCATTCTCATCATTATACCTTCCAATCATCAAAAATTCCTCTGACTTCGGTCGTCAACCTTTATCTAACTCGCCCTCTATATATCGTTCTGTGGAATCTGCGCCAGTAGTAATCGGTATGATACCACCATTACACGACCCTTTCTTCCTCCCGCCACCTTTTATCCCGTCACATCCGCATCTAAGGAAGTTATGCGAGAGCGCTGTGGTCCATCTCCATGAACGACACCGGAAGTTAGAGGAAGAGGTCCAAGATTACATCGTAGCCAAGGCGAAGGAAATGCGAGATCTGGAGGATAAAGTCCGATGTGAGGTGGAGATGCTATGGGAGAAATACACGAATATACCTGGGAAAGCCGAAGAGCTGGAGCGAAGCAGAAGTGCTAGTCAATCCAGGAAGCAAGGGGATGATCATGACCACCCTAGAAAGAGAGACACCAATCGGGTGTTCTTACCTCCTGGTTCGCAGTCCGCAAACCCCATCGAAACCGAGGCTTTGATGTCGCCACCTTACCCTGCTGGAAACTCTCTGCTGTCAGCTTCGCTGTCGGCCAACGCCTTCCACGCACCTCCACCCTCCAAGGTCGCTGATCGCCTTGACGACGGTATCCAAAGTATTACCAAGTCGACTGACAAGAAATCAGATGCTAGAGCTGTAGCAATGTCACACGTCTTTTCAACATTCGACGATGTCATGGTGAACTCGGGACACAAGCGACGTCCCAGTGCACAGCGACTGTTGACGGAAGATGAGATTGAAGCGGATGAGAGGGAACGACCTGATGATGGTACGGATAGTTGGGCAGAGGAGGAAAGGAGGCTATCCGCTCAAGATCAGGAGATGATTGTGAAAGCAGCAAAAGAGAACGGTAATACGACGCCGAAAGCTGCAGCAAAGAAGGCTTTGCCAGAGGAGAAGAATCGAGACAGAGCGAGGTCCGTTAAGTTTGAGGAACCGAATGTTGAAGTTCGTCATGCCTCAAGAAGCAGTGAAAGAGTGAACGACCAGGAAGGTGAGTCTTTGTGGTTGGCATACTGTGCTTTGCGCTGATATGAGCTTCAGAATACGTCTTTGATTTCGAGCTAGAAGACGAAGAATTGTCTGAAGAAGACCCGGATGATCCTATCAAAGCCGACATTGAACCCCGTAAATCTCTGATGCGGCAAAGCAATATGGTCGAGGCGAATTTGTCTCGGACCTTCGCTGCTGACGCACCATCTCATCGCGGTGCTTGGCGGAAGATACAACAGGGCTCAACAATGTACGATGCTGTCCGACGAGCACCATCCTCAAATGACGGCTCCGAGGAAGGTGCAGTCAGCAAATTGGCAATCTCCATGCCTGTTGATATCATTATGAATCAAGCGAAACGGGCTCCTGCCTCATTTACCGACCTGGAGCGAAAGACAAGTCTAGCCGAGAGAGAAGCCGTTCTGGTCCCATCTTTGATCGCAGCTATGCGTCAAAGAGGTTCAGGCAACCGACTCGGGATATCACCCTCACGGCCCAATCGACAGGATATCACACCGAGGAGGACAAGTAGAACAGCTAGTATGTCAAGGGACAGGGAACAGATGTTGTCGTATAGGGCAGATCCGGGAGCTGTGTTTGAGACATTGGCAGATGAACAGGAAGGGAGCGACGATGAAAGAGAACAAGGCGGGACGTTGAGGGAGAATATGGGTGTTTCCGCCAGAGCGAGGAAAGCGAGCAAATGAAGGGCTTATTTGGGCAGCGTATTATCCACTGAGGTCCTGTCACCGGACCGTTGTACATATCTACCATATGGAATTATCAATCTAAATCAACAATACTATGTATGTCACCTGTATCAAACAAAGCAAGGACAATATGGCGGTCAATCCCGCCACTTCCCCGCAATGTTACCCCACATGTAATGAACCACGTCCTATGAATAGAGATTGCTATTCATAATCCAGACATAGCCCCTCATTGCCATTACCTGTGTGGGTTATCCATCGATCACGATCAGTCAAGAGAAGAATCGTCCTTTCAGCGGACTTGGTTGATTACCCCGGCTGACTACAGAACTCCAACAGCAACAAAGCAGTGTAATGGTAGACCAAGGCTGGGCCTCATACTGTTAGAGCGAGTAACATCGTCATTCCAGAGCAGGACGCACTTGAGTCGAGACTTTAACATGTCTGAAGAGGAAGAAGAGCAAAAGGTGTCGATTAGCTCCCTGAGAAACAAATTCGAAAATCTAGCAGCGGGAAATTCCAATGGTGCGGACAAAGGTCTAGGAATAGGGTATAAGAGGCCTATCTCAGTCGGGGTTAATCAGAATGGAGTCACGAATAAACCCCAGTCGATCGAATTAGGCCTATCAGCTTCGGATGCTGGACTGGTTAGTAATGCGAGAGTTATGCAGAGTCGCTGACTGACTTAATAGAATGGAAGTCGTTCGGCAACACCTACACCTGCTCCAGATACAGCTAGATCGACCTCACCTGCCTTGACTCCACTATTGTCTAGCGATGTAGGAAATATAACGAAGCCTACACTCAAACCTACACCTCTTCCTAAACCCACCATCTTCTCTACCCCAGCTTCACCTATACCGGTATCGTCTGAGCCGGAACCAATAGTGCCAAAGCCAGATGTCTTAAATCTGGCCAGATCCGCTAAACCAGCACCAATTGTACCTTCCAGATCCTCGACTCCGGTAGCTCCCCCTGTACCGTCCGATAGCGATCATGATTCGCCTGTGGCATCTGTCAAGGCACTGAGAGAACGATTTGGCGGAGGGGAAAGGGCTTCCTCGACGTCAAACATTGCTGGACCATCTCGACTCAGACCCAGATCACCCTCCAGAGAGCAGGATACGACCAGATTTTCAACCAGCCCAATGTTAAGTCAAAATTCGGCTCCGGAGCCAAGAACTGTTCTGAGCGATTCTGTACATGCAGGGAACTTATCAGTCGAGCCCTCAAGTATGCTTTCTAGCTCACCAGGTCAAATCGAAGGTGGGTTGACATCATATCGGCCTATATCTCCCGCACTGTCTGCCCCTATATCTCGATCAAATTCGCCTGTACCGCCCACAATCGATCGAGCGTCTAAGCCGATATCCCAGAGGCCGCCACCTGCCTCGACTCCAAAGGCGGATGTTCGACCCGACGCATCGAACAAGACCGAGTCAGCGAAACCACCTCGACCGACACTGCCTGTTAGAAAACCCACAATGTCTATATCCGAGATACCTCCTTCTGGCCCACCTCCACTACCGGGTAACAAGCCTACACCAGCACCAGAGTCCCCGGGTCGACGTTCCAGCCCCATAGATATCTCAACAGGACCGCCGCAGCTACCGGTAAGATCGAGAGCTCAGACGGTCAGTCGGTCAGAGGATACCAGAATAGGTGCACCTCCACCTCTACCTTCGCGGACGGCTACGATGGGTATCAGTGGGACCGCGCCAAGTAGCTTACCTCCTATACCTTCACATACAATCTCATTGCCTGTATCGCCTCAACGATCTCAAGATCGGTCTTCTCCAGCGGAAGATTACCTGCCTCCACCTCCGCCTGTTCGAAGTGCCCTAAGTAACGTCGCATCTCCTCCAAAGGAGAGACAAGATACAAAGAGCTCGGTTGATGTCTCCTCTGAAGACGAAGAGGAAGAAGGTCCGGCTTCATTGAGCGGTTTGACTTCTGTCGCAAAGCGTGCTTTGGAGGATTATCCCGATTCCACTCATGCTAATCGTCGACCTCCGAAATTCGTTCCCGATATCCGAATGATCCAACCTCATCATATATACGCGTTCGCGGTATTCGGTCGACACGTATGTACGGGTGCACACCACGTCCGAGTTTACGATACCCAAATGTCAGAAAAGCCAATGTTCATCGTCGACCTGAAAGAAACCGGTTTGGAACACCGATTGAAAGATCCCAGAATCACCGCAATGTCTTTCAGACCAGCTTCTCATCCTTCTGACGAAGGCCGACATCTTTGGTGTGGAACGAAAGACGGACATATCTGGGAACTGGACATAATGACAGGAAGTGTAACTGATACCAAGGCTTTTGTTCATTCAGCAGCGGTCGTCAATATCTTCCGAAACGGTCAGAATATCTTAACTTTGGATGAATCGGGGAAGTTACACGTATTTGAGGTGCCGACGACGGAAGAGCATGATATGGGTATATCGCCTATGCTGACGAGGACACTAAGGATATCGGAGAAATTCAATTTCGCCAGGATGATAGGCGGGAAACTATGGACTGCCACGGCTCCTTCAGCTAGGTCTACTACGACGGCAGCATCGAAGGGCGCAACGATAAGGGTATATGAACCTTTATCACCTGGAGTTATGCCACCGGGAAAGACGATCTTCACTACGGAATGGACTGGTGCAGTCACTTGCGCCACGATTTTGCCTCTTGATCCCGATACTGTATACCTAGGTCACGAAGGCGGATTCGTATCGATCTGGTCCTGTACGGATCTTCAATGTCTCCAAGTACTCAAGATCTCGGCTTCGGATATATTAGCAATGGAAGGTGTGGGAGAAAAGTTATGGGCTGGAAACCGTAAAGGTCAAATCCACGTTTATGATGTTAGTGAGAAACCATGGCAAGCGACAAACGTGTGGACGGCTCATCCGTAAGTCGGTCTGCCGTATGAGTGAAACTAGCATAGCTGATCGCTAGTGATCAACCTGTTCAGATGCTCATGGTCGACCCATGGTCGATCGAACATGTGAGTCTATTCTCGTCTTTTGTCGTTTCAAGACTGACCGTGTAGTCCGGCCGTTTCACCCTTTGGTCGACCTCAAGAGATATGATAACCGCTTGGGACGGTCTACTTTCCGTGGATTGGATAGAGAAGGAAATGACATGCCGAGAGCCTGAGTACTGCACTTTTCGTCAGGTCAAGGCAATCGTATGCTCCTGGAATATCGATAGCGCCAAACCGACGGATATGGTGGGAAATAACGGTACTTTTATGAATGAACTACTCAATTCGGTGGATTCGCCTGATATCATTGTGTTTGGTTTCCAGGAAGTCATTCCTCTGACAGATAAGAAGTTGACTGCGAGTAGGTCTTCATTTGGTGATGTTGATATGTCGAGCTGATAGGTCATAGAAACTCTGTTATTCGGAGGAAAGAATAAGGAAGCAGGTTCAACAGCCGATAAAGTCTCTTCGGCTTATCGAAATTGGTTGGAGAAGCTCACCAGCGCTGTGAGGATGGCAGCGCCTCAAGGCACCTCCTATATCAAAGTTCACTCGGAGAGTCTTGTCGGCTTGTTTACTTGTGTTTTTGTCAAATCGGACCAGAGAGATAGTTTGAGAGATGTAGATATATGTACGGTCAAGCGGTATGTTGTTGTCTGAAAGCTGGATAATGGTAACTAACGGAATTCAGGGGTATTGGCGGTATATATGGTAATAAGGTCAGCTACTGGCAGCTTGAAAGCAGGAATCTAGCTGATCATTCGCAGGGCGCTATAGTCGCACGAATGGTCATGGACGACACATCTCTATGTTTCATCAATGTTCATTTGGCTGCTGGACAATCTCAGAAAGCATCGAGAAATGCGGATCTCGGCGCAATCATGGAAGATAAAGCGATTTTACCAGCATCAGATGATTTACCGTTCATACATGGAGGTGACGGTACTGCGATTCTAGATCACGAGCTGGTCATCCTAAACGGTGATCTAAATGTGTGTTCCCCTACCTCATTCCTTCGACCAATGCTGATAAAGACGCAGTATAGAATTGATCAGCGAAGAGAGAATGTTCTATCCAATATCGCCGCGGGAGAGCTGAACTACCTCCTTGAGCACGATCAACTTAGGAAAGAAATGCGTGGAAACCATGCTTTTAGGCTGAGAAGCTTTGACGAACCGCCAATAACGTTTGCTCCGACATACAAGTATAATAGGGGTTCGACAGAATACGATTCTTCGGAAAAAAGAAGAATACCCGCTTGGTAAGTGCTTTAGTCCCCTTGTGCGAATACGAGTTTTATTGACTCGTCAGGTGCGACAGAATCTTGTACACGAAATCTGATAAAATCGAATCTATCAATTATAATCGATATGAAACGTTGATATCGGATCATCGACCGATTTCTGCTGCATTCAGTATCACTATCAGATCGGTGGATCATGGAAAGATGAGTCAAGTCAGAGGTGATGTAGGTGCAGAATGGGCCAAGAAGGAAGGTGAATTATTGGAGACGATGTCGGAAGCGTCAAAGCGGTTGTTGTAGATCTGATGTTTTTCTCTTGCGCATAGAAGGGATCTTTGATTGGATCGGTGTATCAATATAGCTACATGCATATGCTTATGTGGTTGTCCCTTGTGTCTTCGACATCTGATTTTCTTGTTATACTTTGGTATTCTTCATTTTCGTTCATCTTTACTCGGCAGGTCGATTGTTCTTAGGTCCTTTACCTCTTCCACCTCTATCTCTTCCTCCATTGCCTCTTCCGCCCCCTCGTCCACCTTTGCCGCCACGAGCTCCTCCTCGTCCACCTGCGAAGTAGTGCTTCTTCCATTGCGGCAACTCTACCACAGGTTTCGAAGGATATCCTTCAACGGGTTGGTTTGCCACTAAACCCACAGTCAGTATTCGTCAGGCCAAAGGTATAGAGGACATGAACCCACACCAAGGGGTCTGAATGATATTCAGAGGAATAGAAGATAAAGCTGGTAACCAAGTCTTGATATATTCTCCTTCACGGTCATAATCGTTTCCTTGCTTGATAGGATTGAACTGTCGGGACGCTCTGGGATCGTTACCTACACCGGCTACAGGTAGTCAGTACTTCACATCCAGCATAGAAAATACTTGGACATGCCTTGATATTGCCAATTGCCCCAACTATTTTTGTTAGCATTAATCGTGGAACGCTGAATCTTGACTGACTTTGAGCACGTATCGTAATCCACCAAATGCATCTCGAAGAACTCTGCTCCGACTCTCCAGTCAACGTATCTACTCAGGTATCAGCGGTCTGTTCAATTCACAGCGGCTCCATGCAAACTCACAGATCTTTAGTCAAGAAACTGGCGACATTCTGCCTTGACCTATTACTCATGTATCCCGTTTCAACTAATTCGATCATTGGTGCATCAATGAATGGGACACCTGTTCTTCCTTCACACCATTTCCTCGCTTTATCCTCTTTGTCTTCCCAGTTCGGTACATGCCATTTCTTAGGATCGGGTCTGGCGTCATTGGGGTAAGTGGAGATCTGGTTGGAGTACCCTAGGGCATCGAATAATGAAGATGGTTTGACGGTGGCATATCGGTGAGTCACAAATTGGAAGTAATCCCGCCATAAAAGCTCGAATATGATCCCTGCCGAGAGTTAGATTGTCACATCGGGATGATGGGATGAAACAACTCACAGTAGACGTTTCCCCTGACATTTGCATCTTTGTTGACCAATTCCAAAAGCTGTCCGACCCTCCATCCAGCTTCTTTTGGCGATAAAATACCCAAACTGAACAGAGAAGCAAACTTCGTACTGAACCCTTCGCCTAACAAACCGTTCCTGGTAGCCTTGTAAGTCTTGGCTTTAGATCCACCTTCCCAGCCATCCCCCCTGGGATGTCCTACATAATCCTCCAATCTCGACAAAGCAGATTCTTCACCTCCACTGAATGGAATAGCGGTGTTGGGATGATTGGGTGGTACTTCTCCAGGTTTGGCTGTAGTTGGCCATCCTGCTAATGGTGGATTGTCGAATAGTGGTTTGGCCAATTTGGCGTATAATCCCTCGAGAGAATCGATATCGCTGTCCTTCTTGATCCAACCGCTTCCTTTCTCACCGGAAAGTTCACCTAATTTCGGGAATGGCTTGACCGGAGTATCATTTGGACCAACGCTGATTGTCACACCGCTGACTTCCTGTCCTTTAGTTTCCCATTTTGCGGTCCGAAGCGGTTTCTCTAGCATTGAATCTTCCTCCAGTGTTAGACCCATCCCTTCTACCTTTTTCCTAAAGTTGGTGTAGACGTCGGGTGTTTCGGTAGAGGGGTTGAACGGTAGGTGATCAGGAGATAGAAGAGTCTTGCTATCGACAAGGTTCACCTCAACTCCATTCGGAAGAAGATCGTCCAGTCTGTCGTAGACGTTTGACTCTTCCAAACTATATTCTCGCTGAGCCCATACTCCTGCGACTCCTCCTTCGAGCGATTTGACCAAATTCGGGATTAAGATTTCTGGTTTTCCATATCCTATCAGCATATCCCCTCCTGATCTTCTATATGTCTCTCGTAGTCCAAATACACTCTCCAACAAGAACTTGAGTCTATAAGGACTTGTTCGGTGGAATCTAGCGACTCTGGATAATGGTGCTGACCGAGTATTTTGAGGATCGTAATACTCTTTCACCTGTCTTGCACCTTTACTTTCCGCAGAGGACGATCGAGGTGGATTGGTCTCCGGTAATCCCGAGAGGTCTAATTGTCTTTCATCAAAGATATAGACCGGTAGGAAACTCTTGATCGACGAAGAGAGCTTTGACGAAGAGTCATGCGAGAGGTAAATGGAGGGCGAATCATGTACTCGTAAATCGAGCGTATGAAGATGTATAAAAGTAGATTTATCGTTGGTAGTCATTGTTCGAATATATTTTGATCTGTTGATTGTCCTAAGGATGTGAGAGGGATATAGCATGTAAATCTTGCTAGAGACAAAAGTCAAACGGCAAAGAGAGACCGATCTTTTTTGCAACAAAGACCATCGATAAACTGGTCGATCTCGCTGATGACGTCTTTCAATATTGTTGACATCGGAAATTCATCGGATCAGACTTTCCACGTGTTTATCTCAACCCATGTGATTTTCGGAAATTTTGGCACAGGTCAAATTTCCCTCATTCAGCGTGCAAAAGTCAGCGAAGCTCGCTTGTGAATGGGTATTGCACCAGCAAATTCAGAATTAGACTTGGCTGTAGCATATATCTTGGCGAGACCAGCTCATTGCCAGCGAGATCAAGGAATATGCAAAAGCTTTATAATGACATTTCGACAGAACCAGTATCTACGGCCATAGAATTTAGAAAACTCCGCATCCCGTCTGCTCTGCGCAGATAAGCTGAATATCGCCTAGTTAGTACCAAGGTGGGGGACCACTTGGGAATCCTAGGTGCTGTAGTTTTTGTTTTTTTCCCAGAGGAAGAGGAAGAAGGTATGGTGGCGGAGGGAGTAGAGACAGGGGGGAAGGAAGAGTGAGGGATAGAAAAGGAAGCGCATGTGCCAGCGACAAATGATAGCCTCTTATCCTGTTGTTATCAACATGCACTGCGCGTTCGTTGTCGACGGATAGCGGCTTTTATAGTGACAGCGAGAGCGAAGGAAGCGCGAAGAATGAAGAAGGAAGAAGGACGGCAGGGAAAGTGGAAAGTCAGTGGCAGCCATGCAGACCAGTGAAAATGATGAACCTAGGTGTGGTTCACTCGTGGAATGCTATCCTCCCTTACTATGCGCTACGCATAACAGGCAGGTGGATATGTGCATGACTATAGTCTTCTACTTGATGAATATGATATAATGACGGTACAATCCGCCTCTACTGTGATCCCGCTTTATGCTCTGTATCACTCGGTCTTTCCTCTCCGATCCATTTCCACCTTCCTTGTTTCCCCTGTCTGACTATCTCGCTATCCTTCAGCCGCTTCACCCATCTACCTCTACATTCCGCCCATTTCAATACATTTCTCCATTGTTTATACTCTGATCCGCGATGTCGAAATCTAGGCGTATCCCCTTCCCCTGGAGTTTTGCCTTTGATCGTCTTTTCTGCATTCCACCAGCCGACAAATGCGAGTTCGCCGAGATAAGGCTGATTGGTGGATAGGGCGTAATAGAAGATATGGCGATATGTTTTAGGTAGAGGATTGAGCTTGAATTGGTCTTGAAATATTGAAAGGGTTTGGAGGAGGTCGGGTGTGGTTTTTGGGTCTATCGGTAAGGGTAATCTTGAGACAGGTCGAAATGATGTCCGAATGTCTGAGTCAATCTCCAGTAAATCCTCAAAAGCGATAGAAGACGAGAGCAGATCGAGATGCAGAGATTGGGTTTGTGCTTCTGGAGGAAGCGCCCATTGCGAGGATTGGTGGTGAGATATCGGCCAGATGATGGAATGTACGAGAACA
>JALPCA010000191.1:0-17761 GCA_026538345.1 Cryptococcus sp. GC_Crypt_4 | reverse complement strand
GTAATGAAGAGGGAGGATGGGGAGAGCCTGGAGTTGCGAGTTTGTCTACTCCTGGTCCATCTCAACGGGTAAGTATCAAGCAAATCTATCCAGTCGAACAGAGGGAAACTGACGATCACAGTCACCGGAGATCACTCCCAAGACCGAGACTACTCCGCCTCAGGATGAGACCGCACGGCTGTCAAAGCCAAACACCCCACGAACACCCAAAGTCCTCTCCAAGCCTGTATTTCAGATTGATATCGGTGATCCTACAAGGGTGGGTGATCCTGTTCGTGGCTACACGGTCTATACGGTCAGGACCAGGACGACTTCGCCTCATTATCGAAAAGGTGAATTCAGCGTACTCCGTCGATTCTCCGATTTCCTCTGGTTGTTCGAGATCTTGACCATGAATAATCCAGGTGTGATTATCCCGCCTGTTCCTGATAAGCATCCATTTGGACGGTTCCAAGATACTTTCATTGAGACTCGTCGATTAGCCTTACAGCGATGTCTGACAAAAATCACTAGTCATCCGATACTTCAACTGGATCCAGATTTACGAATGTTCCTAGAGTCCGATCAATTTGCCGCAGAATCCAAATCAAGGAAGATTGAGACTTCCCAAATGGAAAAACAGCAGTCAAGTCGATTATCAACGTGGTCCGTCGTGGGTTCAAGGTTCAACGAGCAAGATGAATGGTTTAATCAACGTAAACAATTCCTTGATTCACTCGAATCACACTTGAAATCACTATCAAAGTCAATTGAAACTGCCAGTAAATCTCGGCTCGACATGGCCATCGCCATGGGGGATTTCTCATCGACGCTTTCAGGATTATCAGAATCGGATCTAGGCTCAGCAATGTGTTCTGCCCTAGCCAGATTTGGGGATTTGACAGGAAGAGAAAAAGAAGCGAATGAAGAACAGGCAAAAGCGGAAGTTGTCCACTTACTGAATCTGTCAGATGAATATGTCAGGTTTATAGGTAGTGTGAGGATAGCGTTTAATAGTCGGATTAAATGTTATGAGCGGTGGCAGGGGGCAGAAAAGGAGGTCGCAAGGGTACGGCAGCTCAGAGAGAAGGCGAGGCAGCAGGGAAAATTGGGAGATCGGGCTAATCAAAGTCTAGCAGAAGTCGGGGATGTGAGTCTTTCATGCCAATCTATGTCAGACGAGATATAGGCTAACGCCTTAAAGGCAGAAAGAAGAAGTCGAGACGCTTCAGCAGAATTCGAATCTGTCACTAAACTCGTCAAAAATGAGTTTGCGAGGTTTGAAAGAGAACGAGTTGGAGAATTCAAAAACGTCCTGGAACGTTATCTAGATGGTCAGATTACGAGACAAAAGGAATTGATAGAAGCTTGGGAAGAGTACCATGCGATCGTACTCAAGATGGTACAGAAGAGTCAAGAACAGAATGGACAATCAGCGCAGGTCGCTTAGGTGAGGACGGGGGTAACGCAAATACAAGGGAAGTTAGTGTGTCATATGCATGCTATTTTACAAGGTCAATGGGGGAGGCATATATGAGATGATCTATCTAATAGTCTGAAGGAGATATCACCGGCCTTCAACCTGCCGTTCGCGTCATCCGAGCCTCGTCCTCATGGCTGCCATGCCTTCTTGGCGTACTCTCCCCACACGGCATTCAACTTCGTTCCTTCTGCATAAATCTTCATGTCTGCGGCTTGAAGATTCATCTCAGGGTCAAGCACTTTGACCGCAGCGACTGCATTTGATCGTTAGTTGGTGGGCTTAGAACATGTGGGGACATTGAGACTCACGGAAATCATCCAGTGCAAAATCCATGACAATTACGTCCAGTTCCTCTTCCCCTGTCAGATCAGAGGGGAAAGGCGTACTGATAAAGTCGCTGACGAAGTGTCAGTCTCCGTACTTTGGTCGATCAAGAAGGGTACATACGGTTGTTTATAGGAGTGAGGTACTGTATGGTTGTTAACGTTCAGTATCACACGCTACGATTTGCTTACAAGGTATATGTTCAATATCATCCCCTTTTCCTGGACAAGCGTCTTTGGTAACATAGCCCATTGTCAAGGATTTCGAAGCTTTATCGTTCAGAATAACTTGGTCCTTATCCCGAACTGTAATGAGACTTTCGCGCTCGTCCGCTTGGTCTGCCAGCCAATTTTGATATACCCTCTCAGCTCGCTGATCTTCTTCGTAGATCGTGCTTGGGAAGTCGGGTGCGAATTTCGAAGCTCCAGCTCGGTTCATTTGCGCGAGAACCTGACTTGCGAGAGCGATAGGCAATGTGGTATAAACGAATTGATTGGCACTGGATTCATCAGTATCGGGGTATCAAGGAGAAGTACTTGCAGGAATACTCACAATGGTGATATGGTCAATTCGTCATTCCGATTGAACGTTCCAGAGAACTACATGTATTGGCTACCATGGTAACTGTATTTGTACTGACTTACCAGGTCAAACCTTAGACTACCCGTTTGTGAAATGATAATTCTCTGTTCTGGCCTACCCGCTTGATAAACAGTCTCAGGTAAGACCTTCTCGGCCATTACTGTCAAGATAGAATTTGGGTGACCATACGGATATCGAGCGAGAAAGAGATCGTCAGGTGCCATGCCGAGAGTTTTAGAGATGTTCAATCTGGAAGAAAGCTGAAGTAGCGACGTAGAAATGTTTATCCCAATTGGCTGCATGTTAGCTCGTTACGAAATGTACTGCTCACGAGATCGAATTTCGAAGGTGTAGAGTTAGTATGATAGCTGTAGGTGTGCCTGTTACCGTCCAGATATCGTCTTGCTACTTTCAGAGGCTTTGATGGTTCTTCCTTATCGGTCAAGGATGAACTTCAGGGTATTAGCGAGACTTCTTCACTCAATCTAGCTGGAAGGCATACGAAGTGAAAGCAACAGTCTCCATATATCTTCCTGGCACTACCCTACGAACAGGGTCAGCTGAGATACAGCAGCTCGTATCCAGTCAACCTACGCGATCGAGTGTGTATCATACTGAATACAATCTCGCACATGGGTATGACCACCTGAACCTTGTCAGCTTAAACTCGATTTAGATTGTAAGGTAGCTCACCGAAGATATACACCGGTACATGCGGGTGTCGCCTCCTGATAGCTTCAAACACAGGAGTCCACTCTGCTGTCTCGAATCGTGCTGGCATATGTCCAACAAGGACACTTTAAAAAGATCAGCTTTGGCTTTCGAGGTCGAACGACACTTACAAGTAGTCTGGAGCAGTATCGATCGTCTCGAGGAACCAAGGTTCTTGAGCGAGAAGTGTGGGAGATTGGATAGTTATGTTCCTGATAAAGTCCGTCAGCTATCGAAGCCGTCAGTCTTAATCGCGTGGCTTACTTTGCGTGAGCTTGAACTGCAGAACGTGATCAACAAAAATGCACAAAAGTTGATTTGGTGACTTACAGTCGAATATCACTCCAAAGGCGGTGACCTGTCGACCTCTTGTTTTCATTAGCCCTAGTAACCAGTTTGGTATATGGAAAGACTCACTGCAGCGTTTCAAACTTGGCATATCGATCCGCTATCGGTCTGTTGATGACCTCTCCGTCTTCTTCCACCGTTATGTTGACGTTACTAGTCAGATATCTTCCTTGCCTTGGCGTTTCAGCTCACTTCCCCGGTTCATCACTCACCATCTCTTTCGATTATCGTATATCCATTTCGCACTATCGTAGTTGTATAGCTCGTGATTGCCAATTGCCAGAACATCATAAGTCAATTGACTAAAGATTTGGTCGGCAGCAGCGGCGCTTTTCGAAGACGAAGAGACTAATCCAGATCCATCATGATGATCACCCGCATCACTACCATAATCAGTTCAGCGCCAGATCATAAGGGGACGAGCTCACACAAGTAATAGGTCTACTCCTTTGTCTTCTGCTATCCCTCTCATACGAGTGACAAAGCTGGCAAAGGCTCCGTAATCTCCAGAATAATTCTACATCACGTCAGGTCTGTGTCTTTCGAGTCGTGAATTTGAACTCACCGGTTCTGGCCATGTTGACTGGACACATGTCAATCACGGATCGAATGCGACTTACGATATAAAAGGGTGCCACATACATGCTGATGGCCCAGAAGCCAGCCTAATATCATGAGTATCATGCTCGTAGTACAGGTCACGACGACTCACCATGAGTATCTGATATACTGAGGATATTCACGTCCTTCCACTCAAGCTCCCTTGTTGGCCAAGGTATCTTTGGCCGGTGAGCTACAGCGTATACCTGTACGGCGTACACCAGCACAGTGACCGTAAATCCTGTATTGATCTTCATCTTGCTTCGCGAACCTATGTCCGGATCTCAGTTGATTACACTGAGAGACCACTTGTACATATTGTTAGAGATAAAGAGGACATGTCGGTTGCCACCGGATCCGGAATAGTTACGGAATCAGATTGTGCCTGAAATTAAGCTACTAGAGCGTTGAACCACCGATATATCCTGCTTTTGATACTACAACACGTTCAATTACGAATACATCAGCAAGATGTCACTCCAAGACAGACTCTCCTCGCAAGATGCGACTCAGCTACTCACTCTGGCTAGCTCCCTCTCCCTCGCTTCGGCTTGGACATCAACAGGCGCTTACAACTTCCCGTTGTTCGTGAGTGTTGTCCAACGCAACTAGACCGGGACTAACATTCCAAGTTATTCGGTATTGTCGCACACGAGATGCATTCGTCTACGATGGCGTTCCGACAGGTGAATGATCTTGTACGATTTGTGATACCACTCTGACCTATATTTCAGTTCCTAATCTTGGTGCTCTTCACAGCATTCTTTGACATTCTCCGGATCCCCTCAATGTCATTCTCTATATCCTCCATTTGCGCTTTCGCAGTTCTCATGCTTAAAGCTCCGATTTTCTTCACTTGTTTGGCGATACTCCGTGAGAGAGGAGGAGATTTACGATGGGGTCAAGGTGGTTGGGGATTTCAAGGTATAGGTCAAGGAACACAGAGTGAGTTATCCTTGTTGATTTCGGGCAAAGGCTGATGCAAGCAGACTGGAGTATGCCAACCAGTTTCTCTGGTACAGGTGCACCAAATGTATCACATCATCAAGCTCCACCACCTCCCCCGGGTGCTTTCCCATCTTCAGGAGGATTCCGTCTTGGAAGTGACGATGATTCTCCAACAGGTAACCAGACTACAGGAGGACCGCCACCTGGACCTGCTCCGGGCCGGAATGGATATCAGACTATAGCTTGATCGTCGGAATCCGAGTGAAATTAGGTTCATATATGATACAATGCATGTCCGATCTAGCTCTTCTTCCTATATTCCTCTGCTTCGTTCCATGACAGCACTAATGTCCATCACCTCGTTAAGACCTCTAGCACCGCCCATGAAATCACATGCGTCTAGTGTCTCGTCGTTACCGTTGAGAATCTCCTGAGCGATATTATGTGATCCGCCAAGAGGAAGGGCTGATGGTGAAGTAGCGAGAATCAAAGGATGGTGTAATGACTATCGTTATGAGTTAATGCACAACATGTACCTGTATCAAACTCACCTCCCCAACAATCTTCTTCTCCATTGCTATTCTCAGAGGAACACCGAGGCCGAATGTATTTCTCTGCATTGTCTGCTGTAAATCTTCCTGTGTTGCTGACCACTGAGATGATTAAGTGTGAGCTGTGAAAGGTGGAGGTAAGTTGAGTCATACCTTTTGTAACCTCGCTTGGAGTGGACTGATGTTTTCAGCAGCTACACTTTGAGCAGCCGAGGTAAGACCATATCGAAAGGTATCATGGGTACCAGTGATAGGGTGGGCAGTAGCCTGAAAGTTGCGTGAGTTGATTGACAAACTGACCTGACCGCCAACTCACCTGTGTGGAGATGATGTGAGCATCTTTAGAGGTCGACGCTGTCGGTGGTACTAATCTATATGACTGAAGATGTAAGCTGCTTCTTTCACACCTGTTTGGATCCTCTCACCATGCTGAATGAGTGTTGTATACGTTAATGAGTGGTATGAATCAAACGTCAAGTCATGCATAGGGATGCCCCGCAGACGCGCGTTGCATGAATAGAAGTGCCACACTCGGTGATACTTCGGTGATACATTACCCTTCACCAGTTGAATTCCTGCGCGTTGACTTATTCCGGGAAGGGAAGAGGAGGTCTCATCTAATCATCGCGGGGTAGTCGTTCAACCTTACCATTTGTATCTCATCGTCACACCTCTACCTACGTATCATCCTATAGGTGAGTACTCTACCAATCCAGCCATTCCACCTTGCACCACACCATAAAGGAGTATACGCTAGAAAGGAGTGGATGGATCACCTAAATCCCCAAAAGTAACACGTTGAAGCTGACCAAGACATCATCAACCCTTCCTTTCCTCATCCCCGATTCACCTTACCTTACCTTATACTCAAACCTTTATACAATCTTTACTTCCTTTCATCTTATCCCTCGACTGCTAATCCACTCTCATCGAATACACTATACACTACCACTCGTCGTCAATACTCGTCAATCCGAATCAATCCTTTTTGTCTTTGTCTCGATCCTTCCACCAACTCAGCCCCTTTTAGGTGGATTATCGGTTCACTCCTTGATATCTCGTCAATCCTACAGTCGAGATTGTCTTTTCTCTTCATCTTATTGTCGATTATTCTCCCCTACGAGCAATAGCTTTTGGCCCAAAGCATAGGCTAGACATTCAGGTGAGTTTGCGTCCTCATCGTTTCATGATCCTTGTGCTGTTTCACCCCCTATCCTCTTTATGTTCGCGTCCGGCCTCGACTCGTGCTTTTGCACGGGTGTGCCCTTGCAAATCTGCACATTTTGTTACACAGCGTCGACACCTCATCGAGTTATCCAGTCCTGAAACAAAGCTGACATCATGTTTTACCCTCATCCCTATCCGTTCACCCTTTCATCCTATTCAAAACACTTTGCTATCTTCTCGCACATTCGATATATCCCTGCTCCCCAACGAATCGCACTTTACTATAACCTCCTTTGTCGACATCGCTCTTTCAACTACTCTCAACCCCGATTGTCAACTTGGCTATACTTTGTCACGCTCCTCGTTGATTTCTTACCATCAATCGTATTCACATTATTCAAAATACCCCGTCATTTCAAACCCACTCGCCATACCCTATCACCCATCAAACCATACTCTCATATCATGACTGTACCCACGTCTGGACATGGCAGAATGACGTCCATGGACTTGAGAGTCGGTGGAAAGTACCGGATTGGAAAGAAGATTGGAAGTGGTTCTTTCGGTATGTTGATCATAATTCTACCTAGATCGCACTGACTCTCGCAGGTGATATCTACCTTGGTGTCAACATTGTTTCCGGTGAGGAGGTTGCCATCAAGCTGGAATCTGTCAAAGCAAAGCATCCGCAACTCGAGTACGAGTCGAAGGTTTACAAGTCACTTGCTGGAGGTGTCGGTGTGCCATTTGTGAGATGGTACGGAACAGAATGCGATTTCAACGCCATGGTCCTCGACCTGCTGTAAGTGACAATCAAATATCTACAGTGTCAATGCTGATTCTTGCAGTGGTCCATCCCTAGAGGATCTGTTCAACTTCTGTAACCGAAAGTTCAGCTTGAAGACTGTCCTTCTCCTCGCCGACCAACTCATCTCTCGAGTCGAGTACATCCACTCCCGAAACTTCATTCACCGAGATATCAAGCCAGACAACTTCTTAATGGGTATTGGAAAGCGAGGAAACCAGGTCAACGTCATTGATTTTGGTCTTGCCAAGAAGTACCGAGACCCCAAGACCCACTTGCACATTCCATACAGGGAGAACAAGAACTTGACTGGTACCGCTCGATACACCTCTATCAACACTCATTTAGGTGTCGAGCAATCTCGACGAGATGATTTGGAGTCTTTGGGCTATGTCCTCATGTACTTCCTTCGAGGCCAACTACCATGGCAAGGACTCAAGGCTGCTACTAAGAAGCAGAAGTACGACCGAATCATGGAGAAAAAGATGACAACCCCAACCGAAGTCCTATGTCGAGGTTTCCCCAACGAGTTCGCCATCTACCTCAATTACTGTCGATCTCTCCGATTCGATGACAAGCCAGACTACTCCTACCTCCGAAAGCTATTCCGGGATCTCTTTGTCCGAGAAGGATTCCAGTATGACTACGTCTTCGACTGGTCCGTTCAACCTGGACCTAAGCCCGCACAACAAGCCGACGATGTCTACGGTGGAGCTAGCGGTCTCCCCAAACACCGGGTCCGAGGGGATGAGCAAGCACAACCCGCTATGGTTGAGCAGAGGCAATTGAGGAGTCAAACCAGAAACCGAGAGCAGCAATGGTAATCTATCAGCTTGATCGGGTCCGGTTAGGGTAGGGAAGCGGAGGATATCGACAGTGACTCTAGAGGAAGAAATACACATGGTTCGGCTCGCCGTTGGATACAGCTCCACGCTCTGCACTTTTCCACATACACGAGCCTGAGTTGGAAGAGCTATCACACAATGATGCTCGACTCCACCCCGAACAGATTCTTTTTCGCAACGACATGACGATACCGCTATACCCTAAATCATCTCATCTTCACCCCGTACCCGATTTACTTGAAGAACCTCTTCGTTCCCCTTAATATACCCGGCTCCAGCCATCATCCGTTTCCCGCTATTTTGCTATTCAGTAGCAGTCCCACTCAATCCGGCTTCCGTCGCTCCGACGCATTATCAGCCTACCCGTTCACTCGTGCATATTGCACATGGTTTCGTCAGTGTATCGTCATCATCATATACATATATATTCACCCTCGACCGAATTTCACCTTACCAACTTTTCTCTTCTCGGTCACTTGTAACAACAACTTCTTTCGCCTTTATGGTCAACAACACGACCTCCCGATCCTCACAATGCCGCGCCAGGTAGTCCGACTTATAATGATACTTGGACGGTGTTGAAGGAGGGGTGGGTGGTGCGGCAGCAATAAGATGGAGTTGTGTGATCGTACCTTACCTATCCGTGATTATGACACATTTTTCGCCGATGCAAACTATATATGTACATTGGAGCGGGATGGGTGTTTGGGGTGTCACTTTTGACAGATCATGCGAGCAGCCATCCGCCGACATACAGCGAGGTAATCATGTGATGTTGTGATATGGTACACGTATACATACAGTCACTCTGCAGTATCTTGCTCACAAGTCTAACCAGACTCGAAGAAATCATCTTCCTCCTCTTCCACTTTACTAACCTCCTTTTTCCCTTTCTTACTCTTCTTGACTTTGTCTCCAACTTCTTCATCATTCACATCCTCGCCAGTCTGAAGCGTAACATCCACCTTGTCCTTACCCTCACTCTCATCAGGCTTGTCCGGTAACTCTCCTCTCTCCATCATGCCTCTGATATTCAGTAATAGGTCTAATCGCCTCTTATCGCCTTTCTCGAGTTTCGAAGAATCGGGTGTAATGCCTTTAGTAGGTAAGATGGAAGGGATATTGAGTTTCGTTTCTGATTCGACGTCGTTGGGTGTGGAAGTGGCGAAGAGGGCAATATATTTCTTTTCGTTACTGATTGGAGGGTTAGCATATAGCCATATGATGTTTTGAGAGGCGAAGTGGGGAGAGCGAGGGACTAACGGATAATGTAAAACGTAATTCAACATGATTCTTGCGTCTTCAAGGTCTTGTTCAGCAGATTTCCTCTTCTTCTCTTTAGTCTCATCTGTTAGGGTCTTCTTCAACCGTTTTATTATCCTCATGAGTTTTTGTCGTTCTGATTTAGTAAGTACAGATCATGTTTTTCGTTGTAGGTTTGACATACCGAAGAATTTGACCTAGAGATCTTGGGTCAGTCAATCGTAATGAAGTAATGCAGGGAAACTCACCATATGGTATTTCCCACCGTTCTTCTTCTCTATATCTCTCTTTTCAGCTTTCGCCAGGTCTGCTTCTAGCGAAGCCAGTCGTCTCTGAGTAGCGATTTTCAATCCAGGTTCGATGTTCTCCTAAGACGATATCAATTCCAGGTCCATTCCCTGCCAACAATCCTCTTCATTCTTGAACTTAGAGACGACAGATATCTACTCACTCTTGCTAACATTCTCTTTGTTTGCCGTATCGACGCTTTCAACTTTGATATACCTGGTATCCCACTTGGATCCCTCTGTTCCATAGGCGGAGCTTTAGGTCGAGAAGGTCCGGCTGTAGGTGCAGTAGGATCATGACGCGGTTTCGAACGGTATTTCGGTGCTGATGGCATTGTGGAAGGAGTCGATGTGAAAGAGAAGTTTCAATGTCAATCTCAAAGAGTGTATTGTCAAAAATGTTGAAATGCAAAACAAATCTTAAAACGCGTTTTAAGTTTCGATTCCATGTTCAGTGGCAAATTGTTTTGACTGAGGATGATGCTCATTTCATTCGTGAATATGATCATGCTTGGGATAAGACGACACTATGAGGCATCCAGCAAACGCAAATGTACATCTCATCCAACAAAAGGATAAAGCATCGACAAACCCCTTCTCTACATCCCTTTCCTCATGATATTCCTTCTTACTTTCCTCCTTTCCCCACCTACTCCTCCAGCTCCTCCTCTCTCTAAGAACGGTACATTCTCCCATTCCACACCAAACATGCTCTCCTCATTACTTCCTCTCCAATCCATCATTCCGGCAAGGGGAACTTCCAATGCTCCATTCTTGATCAGGCTGTTGACTTTGGTGAGAACGGTTCCCGGTAATGGAGTCAGTAGACGGATAATATAGCCTTCTTCGGTTTTCTGAATGCCTCTGATGATACCATATCCGAGAGTGTTGATGTCGTCGTATGATGGTATCTCCCGTCCTTGAGTATAGATGGTAGAATCTTCGATGATATTGGTCGTCTCTGTCAAAGCCACTATTGATCCATTCAGAGCGAGATGAACATCTTCTGGTACTATCCCATCTGATCCTTCTCCAATCATGTAGACTTGCTTGATAGGCCCGGTTTGGCTGATTTCGACCTGCCAAGGCTTCTTTGACGCTAGTGGAACCGAGAAGTCCCAGGTGACCGAAGACGACGTCTGTCTCGAGTAAAAGTACGCCAGAGTCGATAATATCCTCATATCTGCAGGAGTATATCTCGCCTGTAGCGGACTGACCGGGGCAGATTCCAGGTTAAAAATTAGAGGACTTTCCTGGTTAGAATAAGTCGGTATGAACGAAGGCGGAGGAGGAGAATTCGTCCATCCTGGGCCATCAATATCGGGGATGGTAGGTGAATCAAATGCGAATATGTGAGATGGTCCAGCGGAGATTTCGATACTTCTCAAAAGATCTTCTCCAAGACCTCTGACCCATCCTTGGGTGTTGATTACGAGCGGCACTATATCATTGATCTTGGTACTAGAACGATCTGATATCGTCAAAGGATATTGAACTTCATATTTGAAGTATTCAAGTAGATGCTGTACAGCCGAAAGGTATTCGTCAGGACATGTAAGCGGGGTATATGTCCCTAGAAAATGGGCTCGGTGTGGTATCGTTGGATGTGTGAAGGGTGCACCTAGGTATATCAAGACAATGAAGTAGGCAAGGGCTGTACAGACATACCAAGTATCGGTTTATCAATCAGCCATAACCCTACCACTCCTCCACATCCGAATTCCCCTTGACCTAAATCGGTTTCTAGCCAGGCGACCCTTTCGTATCCCTCTAATAGGTTATTCAACACCGCCCTACCGAAAGTCGACTTTCCAGTCCGTTTCGGACCTTTAATTAATCCCACGAACGGTCGAGATGGATCATCAGATTCAGACGATATCTCTGGAGAAACGGAGTTCAGCGCTGTAGACCAATTGGAAGGAGTAGTATATGGGTAAACGGGTGTTGGGAAAGATCCGATGACCTTGTCAATTTAGCTTGGTCTATATGTATATTGTAGAACCCACTGGATGGACATTTTTCAAACCCCAAGGAGAACTCTCAGGCCAAATGTTCTGAAAACCAGGAACTGCACCGTGCTTCAAGACCTCTATACCACATTGATGCTCGCGTATCAGGAATATCGCCCTGTTCTTCCTTTTGTCTCCCAAGAGGAACGAGGAAGGGATTGGCAGATGTGATAAGACGTCCAAAGCGGGACTGTCAGATTGATTATCGAATATTGGTTCTATGATGGGTACTGGGTGTGAAGTTGGGGCGAAGACGGGATAAGAGATGGGTATGTGTGTTGTGGTCGATTCGGCTGGGTGTAGTATTATTGAGAGTACCTTGAGGGATGTTTGGAGTGGTGCCAGGGTATATGAACCAGCTAACATCAGACTCTGTCATAAGATTAGCCTTGTTGATGACATGGTTGACCGTCACTTACCTCTCCTTCAGCGAGACTTAGCAGTATGCCATCCCCGGGGATACCGTCCACGAATCCAGGTATTCTCAAATCCTCCTCTGATAATCTCACCATATTAACTCCCTCCTCTTGTACAAATCTAGAACTCGTCGTATCTCCTCTACTCCTCGACGGACCCGGTGTGGAAGGTATCGGTGTTGAGCCATAAGGAGTAGATAACCCTGACCACCTCACTCTCCCTTCATCTACCTCATTCACCGCCTCTTGGTCCTCCCTTATCACCAACTCATCATCCGAAGAATCATTTCCTACCTCACTTTCCTCTGCTGGCGCACTGGGTGAGAACGCCCTAACGGGTTTCTTCGTTACTGGTTTAGGTGTTTCAGCGAAATATCGAGTTTTGGTTTGATGTCCTGGTGTGTTATCGACTTTCCTCCGTTTACTTGATGATTCTATTATCACTTCGTCGTCCTCGGAAGATAGATCAGATGGTACTTCCGGGGAGGGGGAGATGTGTTGAGAGACTTTAGAAGGAGTTGATTTGGGTTTTATCACAGAAGCTGACTTGTTGGATTCGGTGATGATATTTCTGGAGGAAGGACTCGCTGGTGACTGCTGGGCAGCAGCAGCCGCTCTTCTCGCTGCTAAAGCTGACATGAATGTCGTTTATGTGACTTCTACTTGACGGTTCATGCATTTGAATGCCAACTTTTGAAATTGCTATGGAAGTCTGTGGGGCACCGTGTGTTTTAAGTATGACGTGGATATTTCGTATCATTCTCGGTAACCATTTAGGACTTGGATTCAACCCGAGTTGATGATAACTATAAGTTAGATTATCTCAATAGTCAAGTGTCAACTATTAGGATAGACAGTAATTTATTACATATCCAGGTCACCTCTGCAGCCATAGTAAACCACCATGGGCGTACAAAAGATCAGACAGGCAGATGGTCTGCTCATGGAGATTCATGACCCTTCCAAAGGACCAGTGTGAGTGATCCGGGAGTTTGAAGCTTGGTCCAGCTGAACAATACCAGTCTACCCAAAGACGGCCAAAGGAATGTCCTCGTGACTTCAGCTTTGCCTTGTGAGCTTTCTGCTCGATACGCACCTTAGCATTTAAGCTAATGCCACATAGACGTTAATAATGTCCCCCATCTCGGTAACATCATTGGGTGAGGATTCTTCCGGTATACGCAGGGATATTCACTGATACGAGCTAGATCCACACTCTCAGCCGATGTATTTGCTCGATATTGTCGAACTTTGAACGTCCCGACGCTATATGTAAGATGGGCTGAGCAAGAACAACTGGAGTCTGTGCTGATACCAACTAGATTTGCGGTACAGATGAGTATGGTACAGCGACTGAAACCAAGGTGAGTTTGTTGAGCTCCGAATCGTATTCTGCTAACAGAACGTAGGCTCTGGAAGAAGGTGTAACTCCAATGGAACTTACAACCAAATTCCACAAACTGCACACGGCCATTTATGAGTATGTCTACGCCGACCCAGTTAAGAACCAGGCTGAACAAAGGATAGGTGGTTCGAGATTGGGTTTGACAAGTGGGGAAGAACTTCGACACCCGAACACACTGTGTGAGCTGTCTGCGACTAAAGGTATTGGTACTGAGCTAACCGAAATTAGGATCACCCAGGAAATCTACAAAAACCTGCACGACAACGGTCTATTCAGACTGGAGACTGCCGACCAGACTTACTGCGAGGATGATAAGCTCTTCTTGGCTGATCGATTCGTGGAGGGAACCTGCCCTGCGTGTGGTTATGAGGTTAGCTTTTTGAACCTTTCTTCGAATGTGTAGCTAACATACATAGGACGCTCGAGGAGATCAATGCGATAAATGTGCTCTCACCTATTCATCCCCTACCGCCCTTCTCAACCCCAGATGTAAGCGGAACAAGACACACAAGGTCTCTGTCCGACCTTCTACTCACGCTTGTGTACGATTGGATCTGCTTCAACCGAAATTAGAAGAATGGATGCAGAAAGCTAGAGTCAAGGGTAGATGGGGAAGTAATGCTGTAATTACGGAGAAGGGAGAGATTATCGAGCCAAGAATGCTTGGAGGTGGTTTGAGGCCGAGTGCTGTGACGAGAGACTTGAAGTGGGGTGTGGAAGTTCCAAAGGTCGGAAATAAGGAAGAGGATGATGCCATGGAAGGTAAAGTTATCTGTGAGTGCATCATTCGCCTTGACTGAGATCTAGGCTAATCACTCCTTAGACGTTTGGGTCTGTCGAGTCGTTGTACCTTTGATGGCATTTCTGACCTTCCACAGTTCGATGCACCGATAGGATACCCCTCAATCACAGCGACATATACAGATCAATGGGAGAAATGGTGGAAGAACCCGGACAACGTCGAGTTGTTCCAATTTATGGGCAAAGACAGTAAGTGAACGCGTTCCGCATCAGTGCGTAGGCTGACAATTGTTAGATGTTTACTTCCACACCGTCCTCTTCCCAGCCATGCTACTTGGTGACGGTCAAGACTGGACCATGCTGCATAATATCTCGTCAACGCGTGAGCTACCTTTCTGTGTCCCATTCTGATTGGTCTGACAACTTGAAGAATACTTGAATTACGAGGACACAAAATTCAGTAAAAGTCGAAATATCGGTGTCTTCGGTAACAACGCCCAAGAGACTGGTCAACCACCTTCAGTCTGGAGATATTACCTTTTGTCGCAACGACCGGAAAATAGTGATTCGGCATTCATGTGGTCCAACTTCATTCAGGCCAACAACAGTGAATTACTGGCGAACTTGGGTAACTTTGTGAACCGAGTGAGCTTTAATATTTGCGACTCGGTGAATTCAGCTAACGAAATTCAGACCATTAAATTCGCCAATGCCAAACTCGACTCCATAGTCCCTGGTCCAGAAGGCTTTGAGGGAGGTGACCCTGCCAAACTGCACTCCGAGTCCGATGCCAACGCCAAGACTGATGCCGCGTTTGTCGCCGATATCAATACTAGATTGAAGGAATACCGGGATCTCATGGAAGAGACCAAGCTGAGAAACGGTCTGGCTGCCGCCATGTCTTTATCATCGCGTGGTAATCAATATCTACAAGAAGCGGGTCTCGACAACTCGCTACTCGCTAACCACCCTGAAAGATGTGGACAAGTCATCCTCAACGCTCTCAACCTGATATACCTCCTCTCTGTCGCCATCCACCCGTTCATGCCAGCCACATGTGAAGGTATACTCCGACAACTCAACGCACCAGCTAGAAGTCTACCGACTGAGTTCACCATTGACATTCTACCAGGACACACTCTGGGTAAGGCCGAGCATCTGTTCAAGAAGATTGACAATGTCGATGGAGCTCAGGAAAAGAAATGGCAAAAGCAGTTCGGGGGCGACTCAGTTGTCGCCGATAAAGTCACACCATCAGGACCCGATGGACACCCAGAAGGCGGTAAGGTGCCGCATGTGGGCGATATCGCCCAGTCGAAAGCGGACAAGAAGGCCGAACATGCCGCACGAATGGCCAAAGCCACGAAAGATAAGAAAGCAGCAGCTGCTGAAGCAGATGCGAAGAAGTCGCCAGAGGAGAGAGAGTTAGAAGCAAAGGTGGAAGCACAGGGAAAGACGGTCGCATCGCTGAAGAAGGGTACAATCGAAGGCGATATCGAGAAGGAAATGGCTACAGCCAAATCATTGAAGAGCGAATTGGCGGAACTGAGAAAGAAGCTGAAGGAAGCTTCCATCTCAGCCTAGATGTTGGGATACAAGTACAGTATCAACATGTATACAATCATCATACGATCACACTTACAAACATATATCCAGAGTGATGGTCCTCAAATGAATGTGGCAGATGTGACCAAGATGGAGGGACATTGACCCCGTTCCTTTGTGATATCGACCCGTCTCAGGATGATCCCCCGATATAGTGGCCGAAGCATAATGGATCCTTTGTATGTGTTCACATCGTATGTGAGAGCAGAACAGAGGAAGGGCATAGGTATATAACCCTTAGACGTTTCCCCAGTTCTCTCGTTTCTTGACCTTTTCTGTCATTGTCCAGACATTACATTTCGCCACCCGGGGTACCCCACTATTTGGATCTACGCGCTCTTATTTTGACGTTTCATTTAAATCAACGGAATCCATTTCAGACGATACGTCTATATATTCTAAGTGGTCCTTCTCTCTCTTTCTACTCTGGGCTTAGATTTTCGCCCAGAGGGCTAGTCAGGTAGTATGGCTCGAGTCACTACCATGAGGAATATCCTCATGGAGGTACGTTTGAGGTACCTTTCCGTGTCAAGGATGAAGGCTGATGAGAGTAGTTACGGAAAGTGTGTCAACATTCATATCTCTCTGCACCTCAATTAGAAGACTTGGGGCTACCTGATAATGAACAACAGAAACAGCTTATCGAAGCTAGTGGGAAATTATCATTTCTCAAGCTATTACTACCCAAATTGAAAGAGAGGGGTCATAGAGTCTTGTTATTCTCTCAAGTGAGTGAAGCTATCTTATTCAGCTGAGAGAATTCCTTTGACGACGGATATCAGTTCAAAATCGCTCTAGATCGAAGTAAGCCTTCCTTTCAGGTTGTGGAATAGTCGATGTTAACGATTTAGTCGAGGATTTCTTATATGGAGAAGGATACAAGTTTCTGAGATTAGATGGGGATATCCAACAAGCTCAAAGACAGAAATCGATGGATGCTTTCAATGCTCCTGATTCTGAATTCTTCATCTTTCTCTTGACGACGAGAGCGGGAGGTGTGGGGATTAATCTGGCAACAGCAGATACGGGTGAGTCTCAAATGTCTATGACACCAAAGGAAGGTAGGAGAGCTGATATGGTTTAGTTATTGTATATGATCCAGATTTCAACCCTCATCAAGACTTGCAGGTAGGTCTATTCTACTTCCTATAATGAACTAAACTTACTCCCCTAGGCGATCGCGCGAAGTCATCGATATGGTCAGAAAAAGAAGGTTCTGGTCTTCAAGCTCATGACGAAGAATTCGGTCGAAGGTGCGCTTCATACTGTACTCTGCACCAAGAAGCGTGCTCACAATTACAGAGCAGATTATCCTGAATGGAAAGAAGAAGATGGTACTGGATCATTTGGTCGTCCAACAAATGGGTAAAGAAAATGAGGAAGGCGATATTGATAATATGCTTTTGCACGGCGCAGCCGCGCTATACGATACCAACGAAGATGGAACTTCCGCTTCAGACATTCGATATACCTCGAAAGACGTCGACGATTTGATTGACAAGGTCGAAGCTGATGCTGACGAAGAAGCAAAGGCGTTAGCGGAAAGGGACGCAGCACTTGCGAACGGAGATGAGGTAGTTCCTAGAGCGCCGAAAGAATCCATGTCGTTCGGTTTCGCAAAAATCTGGGAAGCGGATCGAAATCGATTACAGGAGATTGCAGATGCAGAGACGGAAGAAAATGGAGATGAAA